>RPOG01001495.1:0-146479 GCA_008086565.1 Thalassoma bifasciatum
TTTCCTGGTGGAGTAGTTTAGCAATCTAAAAGTTTTGACCCTCGCTTATATTTCTCACATTGTTATCGTTATTCATGACTTTGATGGATGCCATGAGTCTGTATTTGAGTCCTACCCTCTGTAATTCTGCTCCTCTGTCAGTCAAACGCAGCACACTTATTACCCACAGTTACTCATTCATTTAGCAGCCAAGTAGACAAGAGTTCCTGAATCTGTCTAAAGTGCCTCCAGTTCCACGGTCCACCCACACAGACCTATCTCTCCTGATCAAACTTTGAGCGTCTCAGGGCTGTGTAGGTGTGTGTCGACTTTGATTGACATCTCTATCACTTGGCTGTCAGTTTTGTGGCATATGTTAGGAGAGATGGACAAATTACACTTCCATCATCCCCACAGAGTTATCTCTCTTAGTTTGGTGAAATCACGTAATATGCTACAAATTGTAACTCCGCCCGGCTCCAGCTGGAGAAAGACTTAAATAAAAACGATATCTGGATACATCTTTGAATCCTTGAGTGGCTCAAACTCTGAAAAAGTTCCTGAATTCATTCACCTTGAAGGAGAGAAAGGTCTGTTGTGTTGATTTTAATCCATATCGAGTCCTTTTTTGGACGTGTGTACCTGAATTTGCATCATTACACTATTTTCCTGCATCAGAAATCAAAATACATAAGTAGCTTCTCTTTACATAGTTAAGTCATCTGTATCAACTATGACAAAATGTTGATTTTTGTGATATTCTTTGCTACTTAAGTGAGAATTAAACTTCCAGACAGACTGCAGAGGTTGAGACTGTTCTCTTGTACACGGCCTCTTTTACTTGTATTTATTTTTATGTCCACAAATGTTCCCACACCCCTGACTAATCTATAATTTCACCAGCAGTCTTGTCAAATTAAATCATAAAGTTTGCAGCGACAGGTCGTTTTAAATCTCGTCACCAGAGACATAACTGTCCTGTCCTTGTTTTAAAGATGCCTCAGGTGAAAGTGGTTCCCCTCACTGCTCTCTCCCTCCCTCCCTCCCACCAGACAAAGTGCTGGAGCTGAAAGCTCTATCAAACCCTGATGGGCCTCCTAATGTAATTTCTCACAAGGTAAAAGCTCATAATGTATCCTCATATTCGCTGAGGTCAGTTTAACACAATAGGGTCTTTCATTTGCTCCCCACTCTGTTTGGTCTCAGTAATAGCATCCGAAACTGTGCGAGAAGGAGCAGTATTCAGTGGATCTCAATGCAATGACATTGACACTGGGTCACGGTCTTCATTTTAAAAACTGTCTAATGTTTTAAAAGGCTATTCACAAGTTTCCTCCATTTTAATACAATGTCTAAAGGCCATCCAAAGCTGCTGTATTATCGGATATTTTTGGAAATAGAATCAACTGCTATCTACTTCCAACACTGTGTCTCATACTTTTATGTATTTGCCTGTTCATAATCTACAAGTTAAAATGAGATTACCAGTGCCAAAATCTGTTGTTCTAAATGCCATTTCCCAGTCACTGGTTTGGATTGAATTATTCTGGTGACATGAATCCATTTACAGGTACAAGACCAAAAGTCCTTCAATGACACTAAATGAAGACACTACAGAGTCTGGAAAGTTCTCACAGCGCCTCCTAGAAAGTTTTGAACTAATTCGAATTAAAACATGTAGAAATAAGCAGTACTAGCATTAAAGCACTAATGGGATTAAAGTAAAATGTTATGGATTAGTTTTGTATCTGTCATTTAGCACACTAGAGCTACAGCTGCATCTCATGGCACATTTCTGTGTAGTTAAAATAACAGATTTCTTCAAGAATAATTTCCAAAATAGCTCATTTGGTATAATGAATAGTTGCTACAATCACTATATATAATGTCAATTTTGCTTTACCTTTGGTACTTATCACTTTGGTACTTACTGCTTATTTTGTTCTCATTCTTGATACTATTTCCTATTTTATTACAAGGTTCAAGGTTTCTTTATTTGTCATTACATGTGTTTCAGAACAACGGAATTTGATTACAATTTTATCCCCTCAAAGAAACACAAAAAAGATGGTGACACATAATAAATGGAGGACAGGAGTGGGGGAACTGTGGGTCGAAGGCGTGTGCAGCGCCCTGTTTCATTGGATGAGAAAGTGAGTACAGAAGGGGGGAAGAGGGGGGGGAGCATAATTCCAGATTACGCTCCTGTATGCTAGTTCTTTTCTCACTGATGTATTGTATGAAGAACTATGGTAATAATTAATTTCTACCTGGGCTAAATATTTATTTTTCTGATTCTGATTTGACAAAGATCAAATAGTACTCGCACCTCAAGCTACCACAAACAAACTAACTAAGCTAAACTATGTATCCAAGTGCAGCTCATTGGACTGATGTCAGTAGGTAGCTGGACCACAAAAGCCTACAGGGCACACACTGCAAAAAAGGAGAGCCACAATTGATGAGAAAATGTATTAAAACTAGTCAAATCATCAGACAACATAGCTGGACAGGAACAAGTTTTATACTGATTAAACTTTTGGTGAAAGGACAATTTTTGCTTGTTTAAAACTTTCTTTTCCACTTTATTTTACTGCTTTGCCAATTGAGACAAAAAGACATGTTCCTTTTCAATTTATGGGGATATATTAAAAACTCAAAGATTAAAAAAAAAAAAATTAGATATTGAAAATGCAATTTAACTCACAATTTAATTATAAGTAAGTGTCAAACAATTTGCAGTGCACCCTTAGGCTTTGTGAAACACTAAGAAAGAAAGAAAGAGTATGGTTACCTGGTAGTTGAAGTCAATGGAGCTATATATCCTACCCAGCTAACCTGATATTATCTCACTCATTAACCAGAGACTTGATTAAAACCCCAACATGTTGGCAAAAACATGGATCAAAATTATTTTATTGATTTCATTTGATTTATAAATGCAGATTTTGGAGAATAGTCCAAATGACTCTACAGCAGTTTGTGTTCATCAGTGATAAATTCCCATCTGCCTGTTGTGGTAGAGTTAACATTAAATTCTCTCTGATCTCTGAGGTTTTCTCAAGTTTAAAAGTGAACTATGTGTCTCAACTTTTTACCCTGCTGCTATCATCATCAGAGGTCATGGGCTCATGTTCATTGAAGTTAAAAAACACTGTGAGATGATCAGTTAGAAATCCAGGTAATAAGTGATCAGCAACTGACCACAATCTAGTAAACACTTCAGAAGACTATGCCTTTGGGGTCATCCTGAAGTTGGCATGTTGTGACAAGTTTAAAGTCCTCCTTTTATAGGGAACATTAGTTTGACGTGTAAAGGACAGTAAAATCAATTCTGCCCCTGGAAAGTTGCATTCACCAGGGCTCACTGGACTTTAGTAAGTTATCAACATGATTTTGGAATATCTACACACTGTAGGGACTCTGAATGTACATTTTTAAGTGGTGTAGTCTTTAAATCAAAGCAGGAAACAAACACTTAACATTTCATTGCCTTCATCAGTTTTGTAGGCCAAAATCATCAGAAGCCTCTCTAGAGCCCCATCAGACTCAATTCCCATGAATCTCAACTTTACTGAATCTTCTGGGACACTGTAAGGGGAAAGAAACCTCCAAAGAGAGAAGCCTGTGGGATTCACTGTCTACATAAAAACCGTCTGATTCACTGAAAAGGTAGAGCAGCCTATGCAGGTGTAAAAGCTGTACAAGTTCGCCCAACAGACAGTGTGTGATTCAGAAAACTTTAAGTGCAATTAGTGCATCAGTGTTTTTGAATTCATTTAAATGTTTGTGGGATGCAAACATATTTAAATGATACTGATCATTTCTCTTAGTAATCAGTAGTAGTAAGTAATTCTCGTAGTAAAAATTGCACAGCTGTGATAAAGTTCATGTGATGAATCCTGAGTGGCACATTTTAGGCCCCTGCTGCAGTTTGTGTCTCCCTCCCCAGGTGTAATCCTGTGACAGTGACAACTGACTGTGACAGATTGACGAGGACAGATTAAACGCTGGCTGTCACACAGTTTCTTCCCCCTGCAGAGAAGCACCTCTCCCATGTTCTGGCTTCCTGCCTCAGGAAGTCGATGCCACAGGTTGGTAAGACTCAAATGTCTAATTGACGTCAGTCAGAGCACAGACATGCTCCCTCCATGTTTCATCATTAAGAAAGGAGACACAGCTCGTACACACGGAGACGTAATGTACAGTAAATCATCCAGACAGGGTTCTGCAGGAGGCGAATCTCACACCCCGTGCAGTTGAAAACCCAGTGACTACTTGTTCAAAGATCATTCACTTCTTGAAACTTTCTGTATGCTAAACTTTTGGAGAACGTTGGAGGTGAATATAATGTAGAGTGGAGCAGTGTGAGGTGGTCTCAAAGGCTTGACTACAGATAGGGAGTGATGAGAATTTAATCCATGTCAGGATGTGGAGTGATCAAAAAATAATGCACCGTGCTGGGGAGTGATACCTGAACTTTCCTCATAACTTTTTAACAATGATGATGTAACTTTTTTAATAATGAAACCATTCAGGGGAAATGTGCTACCTTTTCAATGTGTAGTAAGTATCTTTACACATTTTTCCTTCCTCAACTTAATACCCCAACTTCTTCTCCTATTTTGTAACACTTCCACCTCAGCAGCAATTACCCAAGAACAACTCGTAATAATCAGTTTTGCTTTTCCATGGCTCATATTGACAAACTTCGGTTTAATAAACAACTTAAAACTCCTCGGCAAAACTTGAATGACAAGAAGACAGAAAAATTGCAAAAATGTTCTATTTCACTAAATTAAATGAAACATTTCAGCAGAAAAATAGTTTTGAATTGGAATTTCTTTCAAAGCTGCGGCTTAAAGGTACATTAAAATGAAATGGGATTATTAAGTGTTGTCTTGGAGTCTGATTCTAGGTAGAAATGCTCCCTTGCTCACCCCGCTTGTTGGTAAAATTTGATAATTAACTCTGAGTTTGTCAAAATGAAACAAAGCTCCCTGCACGAAAAATAACAAATATTAGTCCTTGAGTGAAGTCATCACCTCATTTGCATTCTTTTTGATTTGCATGTAGTTGTCATGGACGCTGTATGAGAGAGGAATAATATTGTGGGAGAGACAAAAGTGAGTTTAAAAAAACAGCGTAACCATGATTAAAGCTACAAATTAACGTTCTTTTGTTGATTCTTTGATAACGAAATATCAACCCTCCTTCCTCAGCTGGCAAAAAGTGACCCAAATGAGACACATGACTGTAGGAGTCACCTTCTCTGACTGCAGCTGGGTGGTGTCTGCTGCTCAGGTGAGTGAGGAGGACTTGTCCACCTGTGAGTGGTTTGGAACAGGGAAGGGGCTCGCAGTAGTGCACACTGCTCATTGAGGAGAGTAAAACAGGTATGCACTTTCACATCAGAGTCTCCAAACTTAAGAAACAGTCATTAGATTTGCCCCCTTTTTTAAAAAGAGTTGCACAAAGTGCCTGAAAAGCAGTTAAAGATAGCCACAAGGTTGCTACGTTTGTAACACTGATCATCTTGAACAACTTTCCTTTTTTAGGTTGCAGAATTGGGTGGAGCTTATCCAAGCTGTCATAGGATAATTTAGAGTGACCAACTAATGAGCATGTTTTTGAACTGTTGGGCAAGCAGTGGAGAACCCACTGATGTATGGGGAGAAAAGGAAACCCACCCACTGACAGACTGAGAGGCCTCTTTGATGACATTAGTTGACCTTACAGGGTGAGTTTGCAGGATTTTCCTAAAAAAACTAAATGTTAACTTTTACAGGAATAATCCTGCTCAATCATTATCTCTGGGCCTCTAAACGTGTGTCAGTGTCTGTGTGAGCTTTTTGTGTTGATGTTAGCGAGTGGGATACGCTATCTGGAGTGATACATTATTTGCAGCTTATCTCATTTACCTGCAGGAAGTCAGGTGTACGGCTCTTGAGTTTCTCTCATACGATGCTGCAGGTGCTCGCAGGGCTGTTTTTTACACTGTGTTTACAAAGCTACGACTGTTAGCCATACTATTAGCTATGGTCGGAGGCAGTGAGCATGCGCAGCTGCTGATACTGAGCCACGGAAGAGGAGCCCAGTTTGGATGTTGTGTGTAAACAAATTAACAAAACATATCGAAACTCCCTACATTTCTGCATCCTGCGCCTGTAAGTTAGTTGCTGACCCCCGAGGTGACAGTCTGTCCTTAGCAATGGCGGCTGCTGGTCTTTCAAGGAGGGGAAGCTCATTTTTTTGCTGGTCTACATCATAAATGTGTTTATCTACATTTAACTCTACTCTCCGTTCCTTTTCAAGAAAATGATCTGTGACCCTTTGGGCCTCCTTACTCACAGCTACAGGGCACCATATCTGTCATTCACATGACCTGTGCCTCTGACTGGGCAAACTTATAATCTTATAACTTATAAAAAGAAGAAAAACTATCCTTGTTCAGTGTGGGCCAATAATGGAAGGAGCTTTTCTGATCCAAGTCACTTTCTGAACCAGGCTGTTAGTAACAGCTTTTGAACACTGTGGGGGGGGGGAAAGGTCATTTTTGGCTTGGTGTGTATGTGGTTTCTGATCCTGCTGTTTTTAACACACACATATAGACTTCACATTTATAGACCAGAGCTTGAGGCTTTGGAGGTATAATAGCAACAAGAATACAATAACAATGCAGGACTCTCTTGAGGCCCTGTGACAGGAAAAAGCACCATCCATGTTGGCAGTATCATGTAAATAATTTCCTTCAGACTTTGCTTTGGTTGGTGTGTTTGATTGACATGATGCCAAGAGGCCCAACCTTTAGACAGTTTTAGCTTCAAAAGGGCATTCAGCAAAGACTTTATAATCTATGGTGTGTCATTTACCAAACAGACAGTGGCATCTTTAAACTCTGTGAACAAAAACTTTCAGAAAAGAGACATATTCTCAAGCTACTGAAGACTATTGGAGGATAAGAGCTGTGAGGTACAACGACAGAAGGAAAAATACTCCCTCTGAATGGTGATACTTATCTTCCAGACAGACAGAAGCAATCCAGAGGCGGCAGAACAATGCGTCGGGACATTCAGCTCAGCAAATGGCTCTGAGTCTTGCAAACAGCCTAATGCCCTTACATACAGTAGCTTCCAAAAGGCTTTAAGAAAACTTTACAGTAAGCATCTTCGGTTAGGAGGCAAAGCCTCCCACACAGAGGCGAGCAGACAAGGAGCTGTTTATCCTTTTAGGCAGCCAAGTGGCCTGACATGTCATTTCTGCTGCCCGCTGCACTGTCCCAGCATGCTTTGCAGCCTGGAAATGTCGTGACCATTATCTGATGCAGTGTGAGCTTTGCAGAAGCTGTCAGCTGCAACACATGTCTGGGATGTATGACTGTGAGGGTGACAGGCAGGCATGCAGTGTTCCTGAGGTTAGAGCACCAGAGTGACAGTTGTTATTTATTCATTATATTTGATCTATTTTTGTTATCTATATGAGAATAAAACTCTTTTTTATAAAATTAAAACTTTGAAACTATTTTTTCAAGATGAGAAAAGTTAACAATGACCAATATCTGGTATTTTTAACCCCAGCTGATGATGTGTTAAAAATAATTGTGAAACATCTTTCCTTTTTTTGGGCTGCTGCTCTTTCTCCTGCAGAAACATATCCCAGCACAGGGACTTTTCGCTATGCAAACCCCTGTATTGTTAAAATAATTCATAATAAATTGAGCTCTATTAGATATTAATGCAAAACACCAAAATCTGTCTCATGAACCATTTATTCTGCTGTTCTTTTCCTCTGACATTAATGAAAGAATCGACCAGTAAACATGAGCGTGTTTTCATTAATACCAGGTACATTTTTAACAAGGCCAGTGGCCTTGCATTGAAATTTATTTGTTCATCACTTTAAAGAAACACAATGTATTCACAAGCTCATTAATAACAGTTATGTACAGCTTTAGGCATGCTACTGCAGGATCTGAGAAATAGATAGAGCAACAAAAGCAACAGAAGTCCTTTAATAAAGCATGTTTGCTGCGCAGGATAAAGAAGAAGATATTTTGAATGCATGCCTTCAAGGATGTTGACTCTTTGTGATAAAGCTGCAGGTGTCCCTTCAAATCAGTCGTTAGCATCGTCTTTCTTTGTCTTTTTGGTTAAATTTTAGTTTCAGAGTCAGTGTACTGTAAAGAATGCAGTCTCCTTTTCTTCCACTTGATTTTTATTTTACATTATTTTATTTTAATGAAATGTAGTCATCTTAATTGAGCTTTGATTGTGTCTCTGAATGAAGACGACTATGTAGCACAGTTTTTCTCCTAAACTTACAAATTTCTAAAACAGGGCCAAAAAATACAGTATGCAATCCAAAAGTATTTAAGTGCAAAATATGAAAAAAAAAAAGTAAGAATTCTGTAATAGCTCATTAAAAAATGTAGGACAATAACAATGCAATAATGCGAAACTCGGCTGAGGCTTAAACTTTAGTGCAGCAAAACCAAAACCAATCAGAGTGTTCAAACTGTGAAAATAAATAACTTAAAGGAGCCATGAGGACTCCTGCGACCCTAGTTAGTGTGAACAGTCAGGAATAAATACAGTTTAATACAATTTTAATGGTTAGACCAGTAGGTCAGCTCACTTTTTTGATGATGTAAAAGATACTAAGTTATACAGTATACTTACACTGACACAATATATGCACTTAATCAGAATCAAAAAATATGGAGGAAAGTTGGTGTTATCATAGCTTGTAATACAATACAGCAGTAAGAAAATAAATGTGATATAGGTAGTAAAATAAGCACTAAAATAGGCAATAAGTAACAACTTAAATAGGCAATAAAATGAGCAAAATGTACCAACAAGATACAACATCAGTTTCAATGAGGTTGAAATGTTGCGTAAAATGTAATTACAAGCAAAACAGTGTATTCAATCAAATACCCGACAAAGACTCAATACTCACCGTTCGAACTAATAACCTTTACTTTTTATTTTAATCAGTCAAAAATTCACACATTTTGAATGTGATGACTGCAACATGTTAAAAAAAAATTGGAGCTGAGACAGGGCAGTGTATACCATTGTGTTATATCACTTTTCTTTTAAAAGACACCCAACAAGCGTTTGGGAACTGAGGATACTATTTGCAGAGACGAGAGAAGCATCAACCTGCATTGTTGCCCTCTTCTCACCCAGTAGGGCTGCGTATCTTATGGTGTCACAAACACTGGTAAAGTTAAACACACACACACACACACAAACCAAAACACAACTCTCACAGTCTTGTCCAGATTAGCACAGATGCAGTTTGGCAGGGGGGTGATAGCGTCCTCAACTCCCAGTCAAGTCTGGTTGAGGATCAAACTGAGACTTGAACATCATCCTTAGATGAGTCTCTAGGGTTTTCATGATGTGGGACATCATTGCCACTGGTCTGCAGTCTTCAGTGTCACTAATAAAAACTAAAATAGGTGTACAAACATCCTGATGGATGGTTTACAAAGATGAGCGCCAAATAAGTGGAGCCCAAAGTTTGAAACTTACATTCCGTTTTCTCAGTCAAAAATAGAAAGCCAGTGAGTATTTAATTCCATAAGCTCCATTTTTCACGAATCAGTTCAGTGCCCTTCAGCTTGCCCAACCGTACCTATGAAAGAACTTTAACTGCACACAACCATCATCATGAAGATGCTTCAGCAGGTCTGAAATCAAAGTGTGACCTTGCATCTTGAAATTAAAGTTTTAAGATCTGTGTGTAGAACTTTTGACCACTAGGGGGCAGCAGGAACAAGGTTTCATCAGGATGTTGACATACATGACCTACATTACCTGTGTCATCATCTTTTTGAGTTGATATGAAAAACTTGTTAGCCATCTGGAGAATGTGAGTTTAATATTCACTCTCTGGTTCCTGTGGGAAATATCTTCCTCTCTGAAAGCTACAAGCTCCACTGTGTTCACCAGCTGCTGATAAACCACTGTGAGAGTCCGGGCAGGTAATGAGCAGAGATTTGTTTTTTGTTATTTTCTTTTAAACAGCTGTCTGCTGGGGCCAGAGCAACACCAGGGGAGCAGTTTGGTTGTATCAAATCAGTGAAAATGTGCAGCTAAACAATGAGATCATACTCAGTGTGAAGCCCTGTAAATAAAGTGGAGCTTCAGACATTAGACTGTGCCCCAACAATTCAGTACCTCAAACAAGGCTAACACTAAGAATATGATACTGTGTGGGTATAAATGCAACATGCAGCATGTAAAGGAATTCAGTCTCTCATTATTTAATGCCCAAATGGATAGGAAATGAGCTGAAGGTCATTTAAACTCTTCAAATGTCGTTTCATGATGTGCACTTTGTATTTTTTTAACCTTGGATAAAATACAACCAAAATACACATTCATCTTTGATATTTTCAAAGGCATTGTTATCAATAAAATAAGAGAAGAATAAAATCTGTAGCGTTTTGAAGGTTTCAAAACCAATATGAAAAGACCACTATGTGTATTCAGCACAAGCTGCATTGATAAATAACAGAAACAAGGACTATGTCTGTAGAATTTTATACTTCTGAAACTTTTGTCAAGGTTGCTTTGTGAAAAATCACTTTTATTCTGAAATGTGAGGTACCACTCAAATGTTTATTTCAAATGGTGTTTCACATCCATGAAATCCATATTAACTCCACCCATCCATTGCCTTTACCACTACTACTTTTTACACTTTACAAGCAATTCAGGTGTCATTTGTGTCATTAAACATTTTTGAATGTGACTATTTTTTCCTGGACTTGTCTGGTGAATGTGACTTATGAGAGATTTTTTCCCCATAGTACTGAGAATTTAGATTTTTATTTTTCCATTCAACAGTTGACCTTTTCTTTGCCTTCTTCTGTCAATGTCTTTTTAAGAGTGATGATGTTAGATGCTACTCCCCACTCACTGGGATGACGAGGTGCTTGAATCAGGGCAAGAGGACAGAACCATCTAAGGGAGACATTTTGTCCTTAGCCATCAGAGATTGATTATTTTTATGACCAATGTTTAAAATGTCATTGTAAACTTTTTGAATGTCTTTAAGGGCTCTGGGTTTTAGATTTAATGCTGATGTCTAAAATCATGTCTGCATGCAGATGGAGGCAAGGAACAAGGTTACTGTGCCGCAAACATTTTGCTGCCCACAGGCTATTTTGGTTGTGCAAATCTAAAGTGATTGAGGGGATTTTTTTTTTTACCACAATCCAAACTTGGAACCAACCAACTATCATCTGAGCAAACATCAGTATTTCTAACCTCCTGAGACCCTGCACAATCACATGTGGACATGTGATTTTACATATGAAGCTGTAAAGCTGAACACAAAAAGAGAAGTACATTACTCTCGCACAAGAGATTCATATTCAGTAAATTCAAAATGTTACACAACTCCTTTTGTACCAAAAACAACAAAGTAAATATAGCACTTCCAGCAGGATAAGGCTCCATGTTACAAAGCTCAAATCATCTCAATCTGTTTTCTTGGAGGAGGAATTTAAGGTGACGAGAAGAGAAGTGAAGGGATTCAAGCGATCTGAAGGTGGCCAGGTGTGTGGTGTGTGGTGTAAAGGGAAGATTCTCATCATGGATGTCCTGCTCACAAATCTGCTGCAGCTGTGTGATGCTGCCATGTTAATATGGACTAAAATCTCTGAGGAAGATTTCCAGCAGCTTGTTGAATACATGACACCAAGAATCAAGGTGGCTATAACAAAGTGGGCCTCATGAAGTGACCACAAGTGTTAAGAATAGAAATACACTCTGACATTAAACAATAAATCCTTGAATTCCCTCCTTATGTATAAAATTGTGTTCATCTCATGTAAAATTCATGATCAGAACTTGGAGAATTTTCTTTGTTTGTAGGGGTGGGTGTGCCTCTGGGCTTTTCTTGTGATCTTACAACTGCACGTTTGTCATCTTGTGCTCTCAACCCAAAACCAGTTTGAATCAGATTTCTAACCAATCAGCACCAGATGACTCTCTCTGCTCCGAACGACAATTGACAGCTGTTGACGTCTCACATTAAAGGGGCACTTTGTCTTTAAAAGCAGTGCTGTGATGGTTCAGACTCTGACCCCTCTCGTGAGAATTTGCTGCTTTGCATTTCTACATGTTGCTGCGAAGCATGGCAAGCATGTGTAATAGGCTGTATGAACCATAATTAATCACCTCCCAAATGACTCTAACATACTGAACACGGAGCAGCATATGCCTGATCACCGATTGCTTTGCATGGAAATAAATTGCACATAATTGTCTGCGTGTTACATGGATAATATGCAGCCTTGGGGAAAAAAAGTGGGATTTAAGAAGCTCTGTGCTATTCTTCTTATAGTATAATGCTCCTGGCTGTCGTGGTTATGGATGGAAATTGATTAAAAAGCAACACCTCTAAGATTCTTCACGTCATAGCATTAACATTTTCTATTCATTTTTTTTTCTATGGATTCTGTAAGTGAAATAAAACAGTCAGACAAGCAGAAATCATGCTGAAAGAATGTGTGTGCATACTAACTCTGTGTGTGTGTGTGTTCGAAATCTACACCGTGACCATGTAGAGCATAATTGTTGGTCCATTTTGAGGTTAATTCTAAGACGACAGGAGCGGTGGAGGAAGTGTTAATCAGAAAAGCAGGGAGCAGCACTAAGTGAAACACGTATAGCATATATATATATATATAGTTATAATCTTCCTCTCCAGAGAGCACAGACAGCATGGCACTGTGGAGGCTTTATTAGTCTTGCTTTAAGCTCAGGGAGACGTCACTGTTTTATATATGCCTGGCTAAAATCTCTGCATGCGTGTTCCTGCATATTGAATCAGCTGGAGGAGCCTCACATTTATCTTAACATATTTTTCTTCATACAGCTGCTTTTGGCCTCACACTGTTCAAATTAGCTTCATATGTAACATTAACTTTAAGTTGTTTCATTAAAAATATACTTTTCATCCTTGGACTGTTTTATTTTTAATTTTATCTGAATAATCTAGAATATTCAACCATATCAGCACAGCTCCTGAGGATACACCCCACTTCTAATTTCCACCAGTTAACACACAGGAGATGATTAAAATGCATGGCAGGGGTAGTTAGAGGCCTGTTAGACCCAGCCTTACAGAGGCAGCATCTGTACATTCCACGGAAACTCAACAACTCTAAATGCTGATGTCTTAATGTTTTCATCATGATGTGAAAATGTGAATTTAAAAACACGTCTCAGGACACAGGATAGATTAAAGTCATGAAACAGTGCAGAAAGGACAAATTGTGGTGTATAAAAATGAAAAACTAAAAAATATTTTGGCCTTAAAATGTTGTTTTGGGGTCAAAATGGTCTGATTATGAAAAACAATCTTGATAAAATCCAGATCCTGACATAAAAACATCCTGACCTATTCTGCCCATATCGCCCCTTATGGGGAACATTTTCCTTGGTCAGAATCAGAGTTTGTTGATGTCCATGCAGCATGTAACACTGCAGAAAACTGACCAGTTACCATCTGGTATCATCAGTCTGTAATGATGGAACAAGAATGTTTAAAGAAGCTTTAAGGAGAATCCATATGAAGTGGTTTGCAGCGACTTCTTAGGCTGAAAGACTGTTGTGATGAAATGACTCGTGTATTTGTTTTGAAAGTGAAAGGAGATTGGATCTTTGTAACTCTACGTTTTTTTTGTTCAAGACTTTTTGGATACAACAAAAGGAGGTTATGTATTTATCAACAGTTATGTACCACTGTTGTTTTAAACGTGACAAGTTAACTTTGTATCTGGTTGAGTAGTCAGCTATATTTAGCGCTGTTCACAGCCTGTAACAGAAAACATGTAACATCAGTGAATCCTGGCCTTGTCCTAGCAGTGCCCATCTACCAAGAAGAGCAAATGTAATCTAGCTCTTCAGTTTATTAACTGACTCAGATTTGAACAGATCACTGCTGTTTAACTGCTTCATGTCAGTTGGAATGAACATTATCACAAACAGCTTAGCCTGTGTTTTAGCCTTTAGCCCGTGCTCCGTCACTCTCCCGTTAAGCTTTATTCTGCTTTTCTGGGACAAAAGTTCAAGTGTCCACTGTTATTACTTAACAAATCAAAAAAAAAGCAAAATAAAATCTCTTTTCACTGCTAAACTTTGTCAGCCGGCATGGTGTTGTGAGAGAGACTTTGACTAGCCATAAATCAGTCTGGTCAAGCCCGACCTGATTGTGATAGCATTTTGGAATAACCTGTTTTGGTGCTGATAATCTCATTTTAAGTTAAGGATTATGATCAGGCATATATCTAGATATAACACTTTATCAAGTTCACTTAAAAGTCCTCACAGTCCCTTTAAGCGCACTTAGTGACTGACTTTTACATAGTCAGAGCCTTTCAATATGTTAATTTCACAGCTGATGGAAATATGTCAGGAAGAGCTACAAGTCCTCTCTGACAATAAGTTTGAACACTTCTGATCCACATGTTGAGGACAGTGTTCCTGAAGAGTAGATTTGTCACCCCTGGGAGTACTTTAGAGAACAGCAGGTAATCCTGAAGATTTACCCATTTAACTCTTTTACATCTCTCAGTCTTTCAAAGTTTCTGCCGGAAGGAGAGAGTTTTGAAAATCAACCAGAGACTAAATACACAGAGGATAATCCAACACAGGTGTGACAGGAGACAGGAGGGTGCATTCAAAGAGGAGGTAAAACCACACTATACCTACAGGGAGCAAGAATTGAAATATAAAAGAGGAAACACAGTCGAGGATAACAACACAGGCAATAGACCACTAATAATGCAGAGATAACGAATGAAAATGAGGGACTAAGCAATGAAACAAAATCCACGAGGAGGAAAGGGAAATGAAAGATAGATTACAATGAAAATTACAAAGAAAACAGAACAAAAGACCAACAAATGGCAATACCATGTGACACAAAACAGTACGCATTCAGATAATATGTTACCTAGAATATGTTACCATATCAAAAAATATAACAATAAGTTTCTGCTTCATAAATATGACCCCAGGATAAATTGCAAAACTTGATAAAAACCAAAACTATACAACTCCGGGTGCAGAGTAATTTATCCCAAGCTAACTGATAGTCAAGCTGTCTCCACCTATCAAGACAGAAAAGGAGGAGCACATTCATAAGTAAAACAGATAAGAGCCCCATGACGTTCCTGCACAACCTCAACAGCCTCCAGAGACTTTATTTAGACCTTTAAGTTTGCACAAATGAGTTATTTATAACGGTTGAGTGTGCATGAGGACAGTTTTTTGTCATTTGCGAGACAGCTCCAGCTCTCACTATTCCAGGAGGTCAGGTGGTACCTGGCTGAAAATATTACAATTCAAAGAGTCGCACTCATTGGAAAAAAGTTTGACAACCCTGCTCTAAAAGAAACATAAGCATTGTCCTCCCCGCTAAAATAAGAGATAATGTGCTCTCTCATTACAGAACATCCCCTTCCCCAGCTTCTGCTCGTCTATAATTTACACTCGTGGGCAGCACAGTTGAATTTTTTTTATATTCCAATGGAGTGTAGCTGCGGCATATATAGACACGGCTGATTGGTGATATTACCAGATACCTTTATGCTTTAGATTCGGAGTGCCACACTAATATGACAGCAGGAATACTGATTAGCCAGACTCAGGGATGTAAGCTTGACATTGATGTTATGCTAATGCAGTGCCACTCTCCCCACTGTGTCCACACACCCAAACACCTTCCAGTGTGAGCCGTGAATTTTCATACATCCCACAGATAATGGAAGCTCATTTTATTCCAAGGAGGCTCTGGAGATCACCAAGCATAATTACATCAATGTAAATAAAAAGCTTACACCTATTCATCTTTGTCTCGTACCTTTGTCTCGTCTGCTGCGGCCCCACACCGCCCTCCTCAGAAACCTATTACACGTTGTTTTACAAAGAACAATATATGACCTTTGATTTTGTACACAGAGCACAACATAATGCATTATGAAGCCAGCTCAGGAATATGAAATATAAATCACCAGCTTGTGTTTAATTTTTAAAGTGCAAAGAGGAGATTAAAGCTGCCCCGGCTGTTGTTGGTGTCTGTGGGTCAGAATCCAGGCACAAACAACTGTAATCAGTGTGACAGAAGCTTCAATGGGGGTAACCAGAGCGAGCATCACTGTGATTTTATTTTAGAAATCAATTTATTTTGCAAGCATGAGGCATCAGTGAAACAAACCAAGTGCCTTAGTGGAAGTGACAGCCTGCTGGTTTGGACTCGCTGTGTGTTTTGTTCTGATGGAACTAGGTCTGTGTGTGAGAGTGTGTGTGTGTGTGTGTGTGTGTGTGTGTGTGTGTGCAGGGCTTTGTAGTGCACCCAGAAAAAAAGTACTTTTCCTTTGGATCAGCTCTTTTAGCTTCCTCGTATTCTTACAGTAATATTGGATTTTTGAAATACACTCTGGTGTGTTTTCCATGTAAACATAGTTGGGTTAAGTGGTGAGGTAAATTTCTGTAAGTGACTTATCTAAAGGTACAAAAAACACTCAGAAGGCAGACAAAATTAAACACAATTTCTTCAGCTTTAATAAGGAACCACTGTGCGTAAACAATGCTATATGTATATACCACACTTGTTAAGTAGACTGTCCATACTAAATGTTCTATTCTGTATTTTATCAATTTTTTTATATTTTTATGCTTAGATTTCAAGTTTTGGGTAAGTCACTTATGCTTATACTGTACTTTCTTATATTTCTAGCACTTTTTGAATGGGAATAACTGTATACTAAAAAAAACAATTTCCCTGAGGGGGTCAATAAAGTATTCTGATTCTGATTCTGATTCTGATGAGGCTGATACTTAATGATGTAGCTCCACCAGCCTTCAGTCCTCTCTGAAAGTTAAAGTTCACATTCCTGTCAGATTTGAGTCGTAGTCTCTATGAGTTTTGCCTTTTCTTTACGTGCGGTTGAGGAGACATGTTGACCGTTTCTGAAACTTAAACTCTCTCTGCTGTTGCTGTTGTTGATGCTATATTCACACTGTGCTCAGCTAGTCACTATGAAGCCAGCTCATTGCCCAAACTTCTGGAGATTCCTGCAGGATTCTAGATAGTAAAGACGAACAGGGATAAAGAGGAAGCAACTAGAGGCTTTAGAAAAGGAGATACAGTACAGGCCAAAAGTTTGGACACACCCTCTCATTCTCATGAAAGTTTTTGCAATTTTCCAGACTGATTGACCTTCATTTCTTAAAGCAATGATGGCCACTTGTTTTCTTTAGTTAGCTGAGTGTTTCTTGCCATAATATGAATTTTAACAGTTGTCCAATAGGGCTGTCGGCTGTGTATTAACCTGACTTCTGCACAACACAACTGATGGTCCCAACCCCATAAATAAAGTATGAAATTCCACTAATTAACCCTGATAAGGCACAGCTGTGAAGGGAAAACCATTTCAGGTGACGACCTCTTGAAGCTCATCAAGAGAATGCCAAGAGTGTACAAAGCAGTAATCAGAGCAAAGGGTGGCTATTTTGAAGAAACTAGAATATAAAACATGTTTTCAGTTATTTCACCTTTTTTTGTTAAGTACATAACTCCACATGTGTTCATTCATAGTTTTGATGCCTTCAGTGAGAATCTACAATGTAAATAGTCATGAAAATAAAGGAAACGCTTTGAATGAGAAGGTGTGGGCAAACTTTTGGCCTGTACTGTATGAGCTGTGTCTCTCCTCTCTCATTATGGACATCTTGAGATTTCTTCTAAATAAGACAGAGGAGCTAACATGAGTATCCAAAAGTTTGACAGAGTTCGGAGATTACAAGCCGTACGGTGGCTGCATCAGGACGTTCCTGACCATCTACCAGTCTCGATCATTGATTTTCTCTGCCTGAGTTAGATTTTGGTCCAGCATCTACAATGACTGAAAAGTTCTACACTAGAGCAACAGCTAATGCCCGTTCTGTTGATGTTGAAGAAGTATTGCCAAGCTGCTGCCTTCTCACCCTTCTTTTTGTCTCTTACCGTTGAGCCAGGGTGGTGTGATGCTGGCAAATTTACTTTTGTAGGTTCCCTTGGTGCGTAAGATTTCAGGCACATGTTTTGGCTTTGTGCAACGAAGCACGTGGGCTGTGGCAGGACAACACCTAATTGGCTGGGGGCTGCCCAGCTTGTAGTCGAGCAGTAGCTGCCCATTTGAAAACCTCTTCCACTGTTGGAGGCAACCCCTTGAGCCCATCTTTATGCCAATTAACAGAGAGCTTAGAGCTGGTGACTGCTGTCTTCTCATGATGTCTCCACTGCACAGTGGAGCTGAAGTGTCTTCTCCAGGGCAGACAAGGCCAGGGCGGGGTGAATCAAAGCATTGTGTTGCCCAGGCAACAGAGCTTCCTTCTCTGCCTCACTGGTATGGCCCAGAGGAATGACAACCCTCTACACTTGGCATCAGCTTGGCTGCAGGAGTTTCTAGAATTATGCTCTACAGGACATTGAACCATCTGATGGAGTTCAGGTTTTTTTTCTCCTAGGTTTATTCCTATAAGGTGCTGTCACTTTGGCTATTTGTACTGTACCCAAGCATGCCTCAACTGTAAACCCAGGTTGTTTGGCCACTGTGACATTTCATTGGCTTTGGCACACTTAGGAGACATGTACTTTGGTATACTTAACACACAAGCAGAAGTACAAGCACACGTATGCAATGAAGCCATGATGAACAATCCATGAGATATAATTGCTGTGTCTATTCCTTTCTATGGTGTATTATGGGGCTGTCAGACCAAAATGACTTGACATGAGCGAAAAAAGTAACTGACTCTGATGAGATCATGTATCTTGTAAATAGAGGCTTCGTGATCATGAAGGTGGGCCATGAATGTGCCGTAAGTCCAGTTCAAATTGAGGTAGTGTGACCGCACAGCAAAGCGGGGAATGGCACAGTGGGGGGGGGGCACAATTGTGCTTGAGTAAAGCACAGCACAAATGGCTAGTATTCCCTGCACCTTACCATAGAAATAGTCCAAAACTTAACATAGAATGATGGGTTATAAACTCACTACTGCTTATTGGAGCTTACCAACAGGCAGTAGTAGGTCTACTTGACATATGGGTGGGACAATGATGATGGACATCAGGTTATACCCATTCTTTGAGGTCTGCATGTCACACCTTTGGGGCCCATGTCCAGAATTTCCCGAACAAAATAAACAGGAATATAAACTTGACTCAGAGACTTTGCAGCCTCTTGTGTATTTTACTGACACAACATTAAACCCACAACCCGCACAAACGTTTTTCAGTGAAACGCACAAATTTTGCTGCGTATTTGCCAACCGAAAATGCAAACTTTTGAAAACGCAATCCAGAGTGGAACTTTTCCAAAACGCTGTTTTCACCACCACCACCAACAACAACAACAACAACAACAACAACAACAACAACAACAACAACAACAGCGACCTACCTTTTTGTTCTGCTGCTGAATCTACTGCCTGCCCTCTACCAAAACTTCTTCATTTATTGCAAAAATATGGCAATAAATGAAGAAGTTTTTAACATAAACTCCAGATGACTGGCTCACCTCTTCTTCTGCTTCTATACTGTTGTCATGTATACGGCTCCTTCAGTTATATCGCCATCTACAGGCCCGACATGCATACTAAAGCATTTTCAGTCCCTCAGCGTTTCCTTGTAGATACAGCTTTTTTCATTGTGTTTTCATATGTTTCAGGGTGAAATGCTGTGAAACGTTGTTGTGTAAAAGGGGCCTAAGTTCACATCCCTGAGCAATCCTAGACAGACCCTTGTCCTCTATGTTTTATAGCCATTTTGTCTTAAGCTTAACCACCACCAAAGAAATGAACAACAGCCAAAGTCCTCTTGCATAATCTTAGACTTCTCTCCTTCATTCATATAGAATTTTTGTATAACTAGAACATTTTCTGGAAAACATTATCCCAGGGCAGGCTGACCTTGAATGGCTTATTTCTGGGAAATCAAACAAGTGAATCTGCCACAACACCCCCTGCTGCTCGGGATCCCCCATAGCTCAGCCTGGGACCCTGAGGTACCCAGTTATCATGTGTAGCCATGAGGAGGCACCACAGGAGTCTTGGTGGTGGAGAGGTAATATACCGGCAGAAAGAGACTTGCACTCTCTGCTCCTCTTTCTGCCCCCTGTAAAGAGGGTTAGCGGGGGTAGTCGCTGAAAGCAGAAAAAGCCCGCAACTCTCAACATGCACAAACAACAGACACTACTTCTGCAGAATTACTGCACTCAAACAAGAGCTTTAGTGCAGAGATTATTAAAACTATTGTGATTCTTCCTAATTTGTTTAAATGTTTTTTTGTTTATTCGTACTTTCTATTACTGCTCTAACATTCTTGCTTTATTGTGTAAAAGAGAAACTGTAATTTCCCTGGAGATAAAGAACTGTTTCTGAATTTTTCCTGCATTATTTTATTCGGTTATTTTTGCAGATTTTGTTCAAAATAAGAGAAAAAGTAAACATCACATGCATGTTCCCCTCTTCATAACGATGAGTCTGCAACATAAAACGCACTTACTCTTGAAAACAAAACAGTTGTTTTATAGGGGACATCCCACCAAAACCGTAACATTTTCTGCAGATCTGTGAACAATCAGAGGATAAATATGTTAATTTGTGTTATCTTTGTGTATTTGTCTGTGCTTCTCTAAAACAGCAAGTCAGTGTGATTTTAACTGACCTCAAAGATAAACCATCAAAGTCTCCTCTGGCCGCAGCTATCGCACTAATACGCTGAGCAAAGCACGAGAAAATGTGAACGCTTTAATTACGCTGCAATCTGAGATGATGATAAGGGTTGCATTAGCCTGCTCGAAAAGAGAAACACACACACACACACACACACACACACACACACACACACACACACACACACACACACATGCACTGATACCCCTGGTGGATGGTTGAATGTTAAAGCAAGGTGAAAACATCTCTGAGTAAACGCTTGTTTGTGCTTCATCCACACATAAACACTGACAAGGTTCTTTGACAATTCAAGGTTCAACACTTTGATTCTTGAATAAAATGAAACCAATTACAGTCAAGGTTAGAGTCAATCACTGCATGGCTTGCTTCTCTTATCGGAGATAACCAAGATGTACAAAAGCAGAATTTTTCGTTGCGGTGCTGGTTTTGTCCCTGCACCTGTAGCCATTTGGAAATACTTGGAACCAAATTCAAACACAAGCAGCAGAAAGTGGTGACATGATTCTGTTTTACAGATTCATCTACAAAGAGGGAAGCATTTCTTTTGGAGATACTTCTTTGAAAATCCATAAGGCCAGTTTGCTTTGTTCAATTATATGTGAAAAAAATCTACCGCATTTAATTGGATTCTTTTGTTGCCAACACCTTTTATCACAACTTTACACATTGAAATTGTCATTTTGTTTTATTACCAATTATGGGGAAAAAAAGTCACAGTAACTACAGAAACATTTGGTTCCTGAAAGTCTTCTTCCAGGAACAAAATGGTCCTTGTGGTCCTCTGAGATTAGATGTCCTGCAAGGGTTATACAAACCTCAGGTGTGTCTCAAAGTGATTATTGTGCATGAAGGAAAGAGGAGACCAAAAGGAGGAGCAATGACTGAGGAAACTTCACATCACTGTTTACCATAATTCAATGACAGTGGAAAGATGGAGCTGGAAGTCACTGAGTATAGTCCCAAAACAGGTCTTAAAGTTGAGATTTAAAAAGGGGGTTGATGTTGACACACAAAAATACTGGACTGGACAAATCATTGAAATAATTCATATAGCTGAACAAAACATGTAGAATAGTAATATCCATGAATCAATAATCCAACAAATATGTTTGGTGTGATTCAGTTGGGGTTTAAAATAAAATGAACATTTTATTCTACTATCCTCTGTATCACAATCTAAGATGTCCACTTTTTTGTAAAACACCTGCGGATTGTCCTGATTTGTTTTTTTTATGTCTGATCAAGAAAGACTCAAATTTCTGTTTACACAGAGTGTTTGTGCTGACTCCCTTTCAATTGGGCAAGAGGACACTTTATGTCTATTTTTACTTTTTGTTGTTGTTGAACTAAAGTTGCTACCTAAATGAATATGTAAGGTTGATAAACCAACAGGAAACATAATGTTGAATTTGATTTGTTTCTTCCTGATTGGCACCGTGTTGAGACACTCTCATTTTTGCTCAACTGTTCATATTTGTTATATATGTAAGAGTCATGTAAGTCTGTGAGGGCCGGGCACCTTTTTGGTACATGGCATGATGAAATAGTAATAACACACTTCACTAAACTATGATCAGTTAATTCTCTCATTCATTTTCGTGTTGGGTTTTTTTTTTTCTGAAAAGATTTCAAGTCTGAGAGAAAAGTTTTTCACTTGTTATATTTCTTCCAAAGTAACATGATTTCCATTCTCTCTGAAATCTGATAGAGACCTGTTTTTTTGTGTTGTTTTTGTTTTTTTGTTCCTGGGACAACATAAACTAGGATATATGAAGTTTTAGAGCTCACAATCAGGCACGCTCTACATAAAGGATAAATAATCATTAAATAATCTAATAACGTATTTTAGCGATAAAGCTATCCATGTGCTTTTAAACAGGACACAGAATTAAGTGAGATCAGGTTTTCTTTATGTGAAAGTGTTTGTTAAACAGCTAAAAACAGAAACAAAGCTTTGTTACTGTTTATATTTTAGCGGCATCATTGGTGGAGGGGACAAAGACACAAATGAAGAATGCAAGTGAAGTAAGAAAGAATGAATGGAGAAACACAGAAGCACAGTACACCTCCAGACCAGTAGAGGGCAGCAAGACAACAATAAAGACCATTCAGTAAAGTTGATGGATGATTAGACTTTTGTGGCTTTTACAAATAATATTGTATCGAAAAAACACCAGTTGATCAACCAGCGTTTCATCTTTGAGAGTGATCATGTTGGTGGATAGCTTTTAGTGGACTTCTGGAAAGTTCCACCCCACAGGCAGGACTGCTTCAAGTTGCAGATCATTTATCCCTGAAGTTTTATTTTCAGATGCAAGTTCCTGCAGTTGAAAAGCACCAGACACTTATAACTATTATAAAACAGTTCAACCATATCTGTAACAAGCAGCTCCACACTTCACTCTTACTCAGTGAGACCCTGAATAATAACAGGCTCAAACAGGAAAGTGATTATTTCTGCACTCTTCTATTCCAGCCGCATTTTCTCGTAGCCTTCCTGCTGTGAATATGAGCTTTAATAACACAGTGAGTCTAACACAGTGGTGGATGATATTATACAGAAATACCCAGATAAAGTGTTGCATGCTATTAAGTGACCCTGGTTAGTGCAAGACTCCCACCTGAGCTCTGCAGGTGTCCAGCAGCCAATCAAAGTCAACATTTCCTTCGTGCTGCCTTTGTACGTTTTATGTCATGACCTACGAAGGATTTGTTTTCCATCATATTACAGTTAGATAGTTCTTCTAAGTTTGAACTTTTACTCCAAAGCTTCGACTAAGTTTCTCAGCTGTCATCATACTGAAGTTATTGGGTGAAGGAAACACACTGTGAGCAGTTTTTCTATACGTTCTTCTGTCTTATCAAGCTGTGAAGACCACGTTACCAACAACACCAGTCAAAACTCCACAGGTTTGTTAACCCCTTTGATATCTGAGTGTGAAACATTCAAGCAGAGTGAAAAAGCTAGTCATAGAGGTTTGTTCAGGCTTCAGCTGAACTCAATCTGTAACCTTATCATGCTTCTTACTGGGAGAGATGTCAAAATTAGACAGGTTTTTAACTATTTTTGAAGCTTCAAAGTTTCACCTGCATTCACCTGTGGACACATTTCTTCAGCTCTCATTTTGATTAACTTGTAGGAGGCTGTAACACTAAACACAAATTGTATTTGTTCATATTGTTCAACTTATCTTTGAAGCGAGAGCTCAATGTGTGCTTAATTTAGTCTTAATTAAATCTTCATTCTATCCATGTGGTGCCTCTGTTGTAGCTTTCTATAATTCACAGCTAAAAAAATCCATTTTTTTCTTCCACTGGTGCTTCAGAAAGGTCTTTTTCACCCTTTGATTGAAAAGCTTTGATTTAGCTGCTGTCTCTTTAAGACTCCTTGCTCCACAAACCCCATTCCCCTAATTGGACAGCCCCCTGGAGGCCTATTTGGGGCGGTGCTATGGGTTCCCTATTTTGGGCAAGGGAATGCATTTTCTGCAAATGCACAAAGGTGAATCGCTGTTGTGAGGTGTGCATAGAGCACCAAGTCAGCCTGAGGCAGGAGAGAGGGGAAAAAAAGACAAGTAATCTGACAATGCACGCTGTGCCGTAATGATTGACAGCACACAGCAAATGACCAATCAGCCGTCAGATGTGCCTACAGGCAGTTGGATGCAGGTGGAGAGAGATGGTGTCCGAATGGCAATATGAATCCTGAACAAGCACAAGAAATAAAAAGTCAAAACAAGAGGAGACCTGTGCTTCACTTAAAGCTGGGTATGTTGCTGAAATTTAAAAAAAAAAAAAACAAAAAAAAAAAACTTTGGCATGAGCACACCAGCTGCTAGTCTGCTAATCATGAAACAGAAGAGAGGGAGCTCCATCTAGATGTGGGCTCGGGGTTAAGCCCTGATCATCATTTTCTGCATGTCTTCTTAACTGCGTATAGATCCACATTGTTGAAAAAGGAGCAGGGCCAGTTGGTGGTCCCTCGAGTTCATAACCTATCATTCTATGATATCCAGAGAAGTTTTGGACTATTTCTAAAGCAAAAAGCTGATATCTCTCACAGCAGTCATAAAGATCAGATAAGATAAGCTAAATTTAGATAATCATTTATTTTACCTTGAGTGGAGAAATTTAAAGTGTTGCAGCAGCAGTGTGGGAATAAAGACCCTAAGCACAAAATATAAAAATAATTAAAGGTAGAGTATGCAAGATTTTCCATAAAAATGAAATGTCAACATTTTGTTAATGTCTTGTTTGACCAGGGATGCTTCTGGGAGGAGAGTAGGAGAGGTTATGGGTGGTGACGAAGTGGGCATGTGACTTTTGTGAGTTGATGATAGCGGGTGGGAGAAGCGATCCTGAGCGGCTACGCTAGCGGCTGTAACACAGAGAGAGAATGATAATGTATTTGCAGCATAGCTCATTTACCTGCAGAAAGACAGATACGGCTCTTGAGTTTCTCTCACACAAAGCTGCATTTGCTCGCAGGGCCGTTTTTTACAGTCTATGGTGTGTTCACGAAGCTATGACTGTTAGGAGGAGCCCAGTTTGGATGTTGTAAACAAATAAACCAAATTAATTGAAAATTCCTGCATACTTCACCTTTAAATATAGCAATATCATCAAAGCAAATATGGTTCTATTTGTATTAATTGCATTCTAATCTTGGTGAGGCTAATGATTTCGTTGGGGGGGGGGGTCAAATTAAAATTCTGCTTAGGGCCCCAATTTGCCCAGGAGCAGCCCTGTCTACAACATATGAATATGCAGAGGTTTGAAAATCTGCACTTGTTTAGTCGGAACATCCTGCATTTTTACTTTATTTCCATGTTTGAAATACGGGGAAGCAGAATACAGACTCTTGATGAACTTGACATTCAGGTTTTTGTGTTTTCTCTGCATGGGTTTGATGATCAGTAAATCTAATTCACAAAGCTTCAGTCACTTGAATTCACAGCCTTTTAAAGAACAAAGCCTTCTGACTGGGACAGGCTTTTATTTGTGAAGGTGCACAGTCACACCAGGCCATTAAAAGAGCCCTGCCTTTAATTGGGACAGGCTTTTGTGGGAAGTTTACAACATGTAAAATAAAACAGACAATTAAAAAAAAAAGAAAAGAAAAAAACTAAAAGTAAAAGGAAAGTGACTTTGTACCAAACAGTGTGGAACTATATTAAAATAGTTAAATTTTCTCTGTTGGGAAATTCTGTTTGACAATATACACCATATAATACCATGAGTCAACAGCGGCTCTGAATCAGTTCGGCACTTTTCAGGCTGTAATTTGTCTTTATATCCATGAGAGCAGGGTTAATATCAGTCACCATGGATATGAATGTTTTCTACCTGTGCAGCTGGATGTTGTGCACGGCCCTCACTTTAGTGGTTTATTTATACATTCCTCATTAAAGTGGAGAGCCATCCACAACTCAGAGTTTATCGTGAAGGACTTGTTGAGAGGGTTCGGTTTAGAAAAAGGACTTCTGTTATTATTTGTCACTCAGGATGAATTTCTTCCTCTCATGAATTCACACAATGGATGTATTTCCAGGGTTTTTGGGTGAAATTTGAAAGTAGGCCAAAAAAAAGAGAAAAACTTGAGAACAGAGCTGAAACAAAAGCAGTGAAGAAGAGATGGGTGTGAATTTGTTATGAGCAGCAGGCAGTCCAAGGGAGGGATCCCTGGGAGACCCCTAAAAGATGATCCACAGCTACAGACTCTCATTCATTGTGAGCAGAAGAATCTACCTCAAGAAAAGCTTTGCGACTGCATGATGGGAAAACAGAAAGAAATTTTGCAAAAACTGGCAGCTATCTGTCAAATTCGCCATGCGCTCCTTCGACAGGCTCTGGCAGAGTGCCTGGGAACTCTTATTCTGGTGGTAAGTGCACGATTTGTGAATTTCAGTATGTTTTCAGGTGATCATCTAGCTCATGTATAGAAATAGAGCAAAATGACATTTATTGTATGTGACATAAACTCTCCATGACCTGGGATATAAAGGCAATGAAAAGGATTTCTCTCAGGTTATCTTGCGTTCATTATGATCTAAGCTTTGATATTTAACCAATCAGAAAACAGCAGCAGTAATGATACCTGTCGATCAAAATGTGTTGTTTTCAGATAGGTCTGTCAAAGAGCTGCATTCATGAAAAGCAGTCTGTGTCATATTTTATTTCTTCTACATTTATACAATTTTCCATCATTTCAATATCCAGCCTCGTACTCTTTCCTCACGCTTGATGTGATGTTTTGATCCACTTTCTTTTACCTATTTCTGATCACATTCTCACAGAATGATATAAAAACTTAAAAGAAAGTGACACTTCAAAAACTCAAACCTTCTGAGCGCATTAGCTTCATTCTACCATGATATTAAACATAAGCTACAGTCACTTGACAGGTCCAGATCTAAATCTTCCTTGATTGTTTCAACACCAAAAATGAGGATTTAAGGAAGGAATGAGAGGGAGCCATGCTGTTTTAATCCCAGAGGGGAAAGCATTCTTTGACACACACGTGCACACACACACACACAGGATCCTATGGACATGCACTAGTGGAGAGATGTCAGGGTGAGGGTGCTGCATACATTTGGGTGATCTCATCAGACAGGGATTAGTGTCTAACTTGAAGTGAAATGTCAAATCTCCAGCTACCAGCCTAGTTTCTATATTCCAGCAAGAGTTACACCAGCTACGGGTGAGTTAAAAGAAAACAACTTTGACCCTGATTTTTGACCTAGAATGAGTTCAAGTGCGTTAACATTTCAGGTGTTAGACCAGCTCAGATAGCCTCAACATAGGCACAAGTAGCACCACAAAAATGAATGTAAACACGTGTGTGTGTGTGTGTGTGTGTGTGTGTGTGTCTTACTGTTAAAAAGAAAATTTTAAAAAACTGCATACTTTATTAATCTGAATACAAGATGATCCTAGATATAAAAAGTCACCTATTTCCGAGACATATTTTTGGAATAAAGGCCATTTGATGACAAGTATTATATATATATATATATTTTTTTTTGACACAAAGAACATTTTCTTTGAAAACTATAATTAAACGCTGATCAATCAATAAATAAATAAACAAACAAAACAAGAGCAGAATTTTGTTCATAGCATGGTGCCATTGTGCTGCACATATCACAAAGTAAAGACATTGTTTCTTTATAATAGTCCAATATCTAGATCACGCAATATCACAGTGGATGGAGAAAATGAATCAGTTTACATTTCTTATAGATAGGGTCTATACCTTGTTTGTCTTATTCTACAGATTAAACAGTCCTATGTTATTTATCTTGTTTGTACAACAGGATGTCATTTCTGTCTCTATATGGTAGCATATTCACAATGCTCTTATGCTCTCTGAACCACACATGGCAGAATTCCGCCCAGATGCAAACAGACAGGGAATTTCTAAATAACGTCCCTTGCAAACACGGAGAGACGAGGACACTCCATTAAATGAACGGAAAGTTGGGAAAAACAATGGGAAACCAACACAAGAAACTCATAAAAATACTTTTTTTTTACTTTTTTCCCAGCCCCCTCCCCCTCCTCGCTGCTGTTTTGTACGTTACCACTGCAGGAAGGTTCTGTGGAATGATGAGTGAGGGATGGGGGGGAGTTCCTGAAAATAAAAAGACCCCACTTTTCCCCAAGTAGATTTCTTGGGTAAAAACATTGTCTTATATTCAGAACAATATGGCATATAGTTTCTTCTACTAACAAATTCTTATTAAAAGAAACTTGACATGCATTTTTGTCTTTTTATATCTTGAAATTAGACAGTATGGGCTTGTCAGGTGGATGAGGCTCATAGTAAGTCTAATAAGACATTTTTGCGTAAGATAAGACATTAACACTCACTCAGACCTCAGTTTCCCTAAGTAAATCTAAAGATGTAACCTCAAGATCAGAGCAGTTATAAAATCCACCTTAAAAAGACTGATGGATTAATTTATAGGATGAGGTGTAGCTGCGTTTTACCAGCTGTGATGTATCCTCTGCTATAGATTAAAAACCATGTGGTGTCTTTGATGTTGACTCACACTTTAGTTTTGAAAGCGCAGAGATAATTACTGTAAATCTGCGTGATATTTAAGGATGGTTATATGTGGAAACAGACTGCTGTGATTTTTGCCTCTTGATGTCACTTTCATACTTTAAATTAGATTCATAATTTAGATGAATCATTTCATGGTCCTGGCTCTGCTTCGTCGCATGTTGACTACGTGCTCTCTCATCTGTCATATCACACCTGCTGTGTGTTCAGCCCAGCAAGTTTCTGGACCACCAGACAGCTGGAGGACTTCACGGACCGAGGAGTTTTCTGGATTCCTACTCCAATGTTGATCCTCTGCTTGATCATGTTGGGCTGTAAAACCTCAAACCTGGTGTCTCCTGGTCTGGCTCCGCTCATTATGTCTGTTTGTTGTTGTGGTTAAGTTAAATATGATCTTGCTAGTTTGGGTTTTTCTTTTTAAAGAAAGTCACTGGGCATTTTTGGGTGGTTTCCATGCACAACTTTGTGCACTGAAAATAATCTTGCACTTGCCAACATTTAAAATCTTACTTTAAGACATGCTTAAGAAAATATCTTGTTTAATGTTTTTTTTAACTTATTTCTAGGATTTAAAACTAAATTAGATCTAATAAAAAGCATGAATGTTTCAATTTTGTCTTAATTAGTCTGAGAATCCTAAAATGAGTGGATAACTGTTGAAACAAGTTACTTTGGTTATCTCACATGTAATTTCATAACATTAAAACTTGTTTCAAGATTAAGCTCTGCCTCAAGTTGCTTGATTTAAGAACAACACACAGGTTTGACATTAAGACACCTACTATGTAATTAGTTTTATCATCTGGTTTGGTGTAGATATAGAAAAAGTCCCTGAAGTCCCAAAATCCCCTGCATATATTTAAAAAGATGAGGTGAAGACAGCATCATATTTGGAGCTGGAGTTAAATTGTTGGATTATGAAATGGAGTGAAGTTTTCAAGCTCTGGGGAATCCTTGAAAAGGAAGTGCAGCGCTCTTCAATCACAGATTCCTTAAATGTCAACAATGTGAAGTGTTTTCATAAGAACTTGATATGAGCATAAATGATCTCCTGAGTTATTTTATTTCACTCTCTCAGCCCAGTTGTTTTGTTTCTGTGTTAATAACAGAGGACTTCACATGACACTTAAACTCACCAAACTCAACACACCAGGAGGCCACGAGGTCCCCACAAATTCAAACAAAAGGTTTTCCAGGCTGTGCAAAACAACCTGCAGTGGCTCCGTTTCTCATGATAACCCACAGACAACAAAAATATGAGGAGGGAGCGCCGACAGTGAGCCATTTGTTATTCCTGTCCCAGGCTGCGACTGATCTGTTAACTCCAGGAGACCTTTCACTCCACCAGCAATCTGTCCCCTCAATGGTCAGAGCCGGACCTCCATGGACGGAGACTCTGCAGGGGGGTCAGATTGTTGTCAGCATCAAGAGTCCCACACAAAGACCAAAGCTAGCGGGCTCATGACCTCTGGGGTCGGAGAGACACACCCTGGTTATGAGCAAAAGCAAGACTCAGTGAGACACCTGACTCCTGGTCCAGCTCCTGTGGGCTCCTGTTATTCTCTCTGAGCCTCTCTCCTACTGTCCGTCTGCAAAAATAACCCCGTCTCTGGCTTCTGTTGTTGTAACCTGGTTGCCTGCTCCAGCTCCAGTGAGTAAATCCAGCTTGTTTTGTGTTTCCAGATGTTTGGTTGTGGGTCTGTAGCACAGCTGGTTCTGAGCCGAGGTTCCCATGGCACATTCCTCAGCGTCAACTTGGCCTTCGGTTCAGCAGTGAGTCTGGGAATCATCGCAAGTGGACGCATTTCAGGTGAGCATTCCTGTGCTGCACAGGTGTAAACAACTATTCAGCCCCTGATCAGTTTTAGGTTTGAGAGATATACTGCATTACTTTTTCCTGTTTGATTTTTTTCTTATTATTGTAGTTTCTAACACCTACTCCTAAACTTGACTGCAAGGTAATGTTGCATTTCTCTTCTATGGAGCGAAGGTGGTCACTGGTTTAAAAATCTATACATCTGACTGTGCTCACTTTTTACTGGCCAACCAAAACAGCCAGTCATTATGAGGTTGTCATACAAGAGTTAAACAAAAGTCTTTTTTTTTTTTTTTTTTTCCAGGGGTTTAAGAGTCAATGGCAGACTAAACTGTTTGGTATTGGCAGAGAAGGTTCGGCAAATTTTCACAGTGGTCATCCCACACAAAAAGGCTAATTTTTGGATATAAATACTTGAAAACAAACCTCCTGAAATACAACTATAAGTGAAATGTGCTGAAAAGCAGTAAAAATGACATTTTTAAAAATCTTTTTGTGTCCTTAATTTTCGCACCTGAAGCTCAGAAAAATCAAAATAAAACTTACTCAGTATTAGGGGAGTATTATTTCAGTTTGTTATTATCTTTTGTCAACCAATGTTTTCTCTCTTTCTTTTTTTTTTCTTTCATAGTGGAAGTCTTAAATCAAGCAACTTGAGGGTGTTTATGAATCTTGAAAAAATATAATTTTTAAAAATACTTCTGGCAAAAGAACCAATCAAGCTAATTTCACCTTTTTTCTTTTTTTTTTTTTTTGGACTTCATTATAAGGAATTTTAAAACCAATTTTGATGGACAAAATAACTTTGGGCAAATTGAGAATAAAGTTAGAACATAATTTGAGATTACAATTGAAATAGTGACATTTAACAGTTAATACAGATAATACCAATTAAGTTTGCTGTTCCATGACTTGACAAAACTTATTGTTTCACCTGCAGACTGTCCTTTAGGCCCCAGCAGCTACTGCCAATGTCAGTGGCAATTGTAGCTGTTAAGGAGCAGACTTGACCCCATATACTGCTAGTAAACATCAGGACAGAGTATTATGACTTTATTCTTCTTTACATTTGACATTAATATTGTCATTATGACCTTGATCTAAATTTGCCCAACATTATTTTCCCCATCAAAATTGGCCCCAACCCTTTTTCATAGAATTTTGAGATCCAATTACTACTGAAAAAAAAAAATCTAAAAATGCAGTGAACTCTTGGCTACTGCTAGTAATAATCTAATAATTTGCAGTGCACAGATATATGTTCCTCACATACTATTTGGCACCAGCTGAAAGATAAAAAGACTTTCCAACGTTATAAGATGTATCACCAGGAAGAATTGTCACAACAAAGAAATCTAACACACACACTTCCATACTTTTTGTTCTAAGTTATATCAATGTAGCATACACCAGCTCAATAATGTGACTCCTTCTTATTGAAAAGAGCAATAAAGGTTTTCTGGGCACATCCAACCTCATGGAGACCCCGTCATAGACCAGGAGCTCATTGGAGGGCTCATATATACCATCTGACCTGGAAACACCTCAGTGATCCCTCAGGATGAGTTGGGAGAAATTGCTGGGTCAACTTGTTTGGCCTGTTGTGACCAATGTCAGATAAGAGGGAGAGAATTGATGAATGGACGGATGGATGGAAACTGGAAACTCATCCTGTGTTTGCTTTAGTGAAATGTTTTATGGTCCTTGTTTCAAGAATCCTGGAACAAAAAAAACGAAAGTCTTATTTTAAGGTTACCTTCAAGCATATCATGAGGTAGCTTACATTAACCTTAAAGAGGGGTTGTACTGCTTCCACATATCTTAAAGATGGGCATGAAGTAACAATGCTGGATGTCCAGACTGTTCGTGTAAAGACTTTTGTGTTAGAAATCCCTGAATTTGTCTGTAAACTAATTAAACAAAATCTTCACTCCTAACTGGTTCATGATACATTGGAGTGGTGGGCCTCAAACACCAAGGTCAGCCCCTGACAGGCCTCAGAAGGGGTGGCCAATCAGAGGCAAGGGGGTTTGTGAAGTGGGGAGCCTTAAAGAGACAGTAACTGCAACAAATTGTTTCAGACAGAGGCTGATATAAGGGTTTTCTGAACATCAGTAAAAGACAGGAATAGGGATGTTTTTTTAGCTTTTAATCATGTAAAGCTACAAGGGAGGCACCATAGGGACAAAATAAAGGTTAAAAAAGCACAACACCCCCTCTTGAAGTTAGTTTCTAAGTTGGCAACCAGGTCTGTTTTGAGTACCCTAAAGCAGCTTCACCTTTCCCAGATTTGTTTCTGACTTTCTTACATAGACCAGGTTGATTGAGTTCAGGCAGCAAAAACTTCCCAGTTAAAGAAAAGTGAAAGTTTACTTTTTCTTTGTGTCTTCTGGTGAAAGTGAAAGTGAAAGGTGAAAGTCTTGTGTTGTTTGACCCATCCATCACCTCGGCAGCCACCCCAGGCAGAATATCTCTGTCTTTCCATTACGTTGCCCGGCTTCCCACATGCTGGGCGACTGGAACAGAGTTGCTATGAGCAACCCAGATGGGTCGAAATTGGCTCAGGATAATGTGTTACACACAAATTATTCTGCATTACTTCTTGTGGTGGAGGGGAAAAGTCTGAAATGTGTCATCCTGGGTGAAAAAGAAAAAAAGCTTGCATGCAAACGCTCACACCCATAGGCGCAGATCCTACACCTGTTATGAGCTCGCTTACAGCTAACATCTGTGAATCTGCTGCCCCAGGTTTATGAAAACTAACAGCGGAGTGGTCAAATTTACCAGAATGACAGGAGGTAAATAAAAAAGAAGCTTTTTTCTGAGCCTGGGAGCTTCAGCCTGCATATCTCGCTAACTCATTGCATAAAATCTTAAACAAGATCTCAGTTTCTGCTTCAGGGCACTTTTCTCCAGTGCTTCATGGTCAGTTATGGTTTTAATGAGGAAAAATGTGTTAATTTTCAATTATCATAATGAGCATGTATTAACACACTCATCAGGAGCATCAGTGAGGGAGTGACAACAGCTGTCAACAATGTCATCAAAACAGAAGGTTCAGTGAAGGAAACTTTTCTATTGCTAAGAAAATCACACTCGGTTGAGCTGCAGTCATTTGCATCACTGCTGTGAAGTGCCCGTCACTCAAACACGACTTCTGGAGACATTTTTTTTTCCTCCAGCTTCCATCAGCATAACAGGGATTCATTATTATTGATGGCTTGACAGACACTAAATATCAGCAAAAGGTAAACTGGCAGTTATCTGAAGAGCAGTATTTACCACACACATGACAGCTAGAGGCAGCGAGGGGGAGAAAGAGAGATAGAGAGGAGACAGTGGACAGAGGAGTTGAAAAGAGAGAGAGAGGGGGAGACACACACACAGAGGAAGAGGAAGAAGACGGGGGCATTTACCTCTTAACTCGAAAACTGTGTGGTCTGTAATTGAAACGGCAGTGAGCGAGTCAATCCTGAAACCCACTATCTTCTGTCAGAAACACAACAAAGGGTTCTGCGGTTCACTCATGCCACTTCTTCAATGCCTCCATAATGAGGCTGTCCCCCTCTAATACACACTGCAGCTGAGAAAATAAGCTGTTATAATTAGATAGCAGCAACACTGACACAATTAAGGTGTGAATACGAGCGAGGCTCTCATACGAGTGCGCCATCAGAGCTTAGATTTCCCCCTTCACGGGTAGAAAAAGGGAGACTTCTCTGAATCTTTTCATCCCGCCGATTTAATTAGAGTCACAGAGACCTTCCATCCGAACAGGACTTTACTCAGTCTGCAATTACTGAATCTACAGCAGGCCTTGGTCCATCTTGTCTGAAGCAGGAAAGAAAGTAGGCACTGCTGTGTGGAGATAAACCAGCCTTCACGTGTTTTTTATTCCCTGTATGTGTGAAAATATACCAAGGTCGACCATGTTTTCTCTCTTTCAGGCGGTCATCTGAACCCAGCCGTGACCTTTGCACTGTGTTTACTCGGCAGAGAACCCTGGAGGAAGTTTCCCTTGTTCTTTTTCTTTCAGACTCTCGGAGCGTTTCTGGGTGCAGCAGTTGTGTTCGGCATGTATGTAGGTACGTGAAGCTGTGAAGTCTAACATTGAGAACCTTGCATATTTCCTTACGCTGATATTTTCCCATAAAGGATCAATAAATACATCTTTACTTTCTTATCGCTATACACACCTGATCAAAACCTGTAGACCAGCTGGAAAATTTTGCATATACACATTTAGCACTTTTGGATCTCCAAAGTTTCAAGTAAAGTTTTAAATGCAAAACACAAAAATGGGAGACAAAACAATTTATCTATAAACAACAAGTAAAATGAAACAGTCTGCCTATCAGCTGATTAACATTTAAAGCCTGCAGCTCAAAAAACCTGAAAAACCCTGAAATAGAAATAATTTTTTGAAAAAGTGACTCAGAAATGAGGCGCTCCACTGTTTCTGTTGATCACTTCAAAAAGTTGCTTCAAGTGGTGAAGATGCTTCATGTTTGGCATCCACTGTCTGGAACTGACATCCACTTTTGTAAACTTCCTTCTGCATTCATCCTCAATTGTTCTCAACATGATTTAGATCAGGGCAACATACAGGATGCCCCCCAAAAAAAGTGAGATTATTCCTCTGGAAGAAGAAGAAGTCCTTTCTCTTTCAGGCAGCCATTCTGAACTGCACTGCACTGACTGTTCAGCTGTTTGAAAGAGTTTATAGAAAGAAAACACTTGGCTAAAAGGGACTATAAGGACTTTCTCAGTGATCTTGAAAGAGTCTCATCTATAGGTACATGTCTGATCATAATTCACTACGTAAAATGAGATTATTAGCACCAAAATAGGTTATCTCTAAATGCTAAATCCTAGCCTTCCAATCAGACGGGACTGGAACAGATTGATTTACAGCAAGTCGAAGTCTCTATGACAACACCACACCAGCTGACAAACTTTAGAGTGTCTCAAGTAAGAAGAGAGATCTGTTTATTCCTCTGCTAAAAAACAGATCTCTGATGTATCTAGTCGTATCAGAAGGAATGGGAGCTGGACTGTCTGACAAAAAGGGAAAGAAGAGCAGAAGAAAGCTAAACAGGAGTGTATTAGAGCACAGGCTAAAGGCTGAAACATGTGTTAAGTTGTTTGTAATAATGTTCATTCACACACATGCAGCAGTTTTACTGCAATGATCTGTTCAAACTGGAGAGTCTATCAACAAAATAGAGAGCCAGTTTACGTTTGCTCTGCTTGGTAGATGAGCACTGGTAGTACATAACCAGAATTCAAAGACCTTACACGGTACCGATATGTCTCAGAGCACCAGGCTGTGAGTTTCCGGCTTCTAAACTATAGCACAGACAAAAAGTTTGCTTGTTGCCATGTTTCAAACAACAGTGCTACATAACTGTCAATAAATACATTACTTCATTCCATTGTATCCGCTAAAAGTTGTCTTGAAAAAAGAAAAGTAGTGTTAAAAAGACAATCTGATCTCCATTTATCTTTCAAAACAAATACATGTGTCATGACATCACAACAGTTTGAATGAAACTGTCAACCTCTGGCTAAGGGAGCGGCTGCAATTCACTTCATACTGATCCTCCTCACAGTCACTTTAAAGTAATGACAGAAAATGTTTTGACTTTATTGACCTCAACTAGTTCAAAATATTTTGTGTTGTTGTTAGGGGACAACATCAATTAAATGTTTTCATTTCAGGACAAAGATGTAGAAGACATTAAAAAAAGATGCTGTCTTAGACAGAAATCCATTAGTTTTGTTAGATCTAGACTGTATTTGGAGATAGAAAAACGATGAGATGGAAATGTAGGCCTGATAAAAAGAAAGCCATCCATTCAGAGTTGTTGATCGTCTGAGCGAAGGACCCTGGACTGAGTGCTCTGTGTTTTCTATAGGGTATTTGTCCGCTCATGCATGCACTCATTGATCCATGTATATGCAGTGTCATGCACAGTGCAGAGATACATTAATGTGAACCCTGTGAGCCACAGTCTGAACATGTTGTGTTGCCGTCTCTGTATGTTTGTGTCATTACTGATCATGCATGTATTCACGGTATCTCTGCACATGTTTGTGCATCTCCGGCTCCTGTTCCTTGCTGCCTGCAGCTATGTAATCAAGCAGAAAGTAAACAAGACATCCAAATGTCAAGTGTATTACTGTTTGCAGAAGCTGTCTGTATTATCTCTGGGACATAAATCATAACAGCAATTTAACCTTAAGTCTGCAGGTGTCTTAAGTAATATTATTTGATTTGAACACTCGCTGTAATGCGTGCGACAGAAATGTTCAACCTCTAAGTGATTGATGCGTCTGCTCTCCAGAAAAGAGCAGCTTCAGTACAAAGACATCATGGTTCATCACTTATTCCTCAACCCCTTCCCCCGCTTTTAAAACACTTAAGTAAACACCTCAGAGAAAATACAGGTTTGTGCTTTTTCTTACCAGATGCTATATGGGACTTCAACCAGGTAGAGCTGATTGTGGTGGGAGAGAATTCCACAGCAGGGATTTTTGCAACTTACCCATCGAAACATCTCGGTCTGATGAATGGATTCTTTGATCAGGTAACAATGATGTTATTTTAGTACACAACTTTCTTCATCATCAAATCTTTTTTTAATTATACTGAGTTATTACTATTTTGTTTTTAAATAAAGGTAGCTATGCTGCTTGAACTTCTCTAAACCTGCATTTTTTTGTTCTGATCAGCAGGGGGCAACTGTGCAGAAACATGACAACTTAAAAAGCTGTTGATAGAAATAGTTCCCAGTCTCAGTTGATATATTTTGCTAGAATAAATATTCTCATCGAAAAGGGGGCATTTTGCTTGCACATATTTTTAACATGTAACAGTGGGATCGTTTCCAAATGTTTACCAGGTCTTCATAAGATTTGTTGAAATGATGAGGTCAAAACATTAAGACTCTCCAAACTGGCCTATGACACTTAAAAAAGAGCCTCAAACAGGGCCTGCATATAACTCTGTCCCCTACAGGCCTCAGGAGGACTAGCCCAACAGAAGGAAGAGATCCTATTGAGCAAGGAGCCTTAAAGAGATATCTAAAGACTAAAAAAGCCCTCTCTATAAGTGACTCTTTAGGCACTTTTAAAGGGATCGTTAGGAGACTCCTTATGAAGTGGATTGCAGTGACTCCTTCAGCCAAAGGGCTCATACAATGTGACATAAAAATGTATGGCGATCAAATCTTCAGTTAAACCCAACTTCTCCTTGCTCAAGACAACTTTTCCCCAGACACAGTGTGACAAGGTAATATATTTACAAACAGTTACATAGTGCTGTTGTTTGAAACATGACAACGAGCAGACTTTATAATTTTCGTAGCCGAGTATGTTTAGTGTTCATCTACCAAGTAAAGCAAACATAACCTGGCTCTTCATTTCATTGATAGACTCTCAGGTTTGAACTGATTACTACATTATAACAGCTGCATGTGAGTTGAATTGAACATTATCACAAACAGCTCAACTCGTTTTGGTTTTTTTTACCATTACACTATTTTTTAACCTTTAGCCCGTGCTCTATCACTTTCCTATTTAGCTTCTGCACTCCTGTCCCTTTTCTGTCAGACAGTCCAGCTCCTGTTTCCACTAAATAAATTCAAGAAATCATTTTCAGCAGAGTAAACCTCAGATCTTTCTTCTCACTGCTAAAATTTGTTTGCCAGCGTGGCATTGTCATAAAGACTCTCTTGCTGTAAATCAATCTAGTCCAGTCTAACGCAATCAAGAAGCTAGGGATTATCACTTTGAGATAGTGTGGCACTGATCATCTCATTTTAAATGGATCACTGTATTAGGATCAGGCATATATCTAGATATCAGACTTTTTCAAGATCACTTAGAAAGTCTTCATAGTCCCTTTAACATATTTTTCAATAGTGTGAGATGTTTGGCTCTCCTGCTCTTAATGAACAGTGTATTGCAGATTAGCAAAATCTTTATAATTTTTCAGTAATGTTAAATCCACAAGTATGTGCAAGCTGTTGAATAAAAATTATATCTTTGACACTTCAATATACATTGTTGTTAGCTATGAATAATAAAATGTTCTGTTTTACAAGAAAGCAGAAAAATAGTACAACATTACTTTTCTTTGGCTAAACTTTGGTTGCCTTTCATTCCTGAAAAGAAAAGAAAAGAAAAGAAAAGTGTAATGGTGGTTATATTTTAGTTTTGATTAGTTTCTGGCTTCTCTGAAAATTTCAGTATTGGGGCTTAGAGTTGGGAATAAAAATTTGAATTCAGTTCGAAACTCCTCACTCCTCTTTGAAAAGGTGAACTCACTGAGAAAGAAAGAGTTTGAGTGAAATCTCTGTATGACACTGAGCGGTTTTCTCGTTTGTAGGACGGGTGACCAGTTAAATTTGTGGAGCACCGTCTTCATCTTTTGACATTTGTTGTATGTTACCCTTTGACTTTAACTTGCCCCTGTTGGGTCACTCTTAAGCAAACATGTAAAGGGATCCTACTGGCTTCTTTTGTGGACTGGCAGAGCATTAGGTGCTTACCCTAACCCAGCATGCAACTGTGCATGCACATATGTGAAAGATTACATTTGGATTATCATTACAGGAGGTTTGAGTTTTCACAACTTTCTTGCTATCAGTATTTTTAAACCCTTTCTCAGGGTGCCCCTAAATATCCAGTACCCCTAAAAAAGAATAAATGTGAAAATGTAATTATGTATAAATTATAAGTATAAGTAAGCCATGAAGGTCATCTCACAGTCAGAGCTGTTTTACGTCAGACCACCGTCTGTGGCCTGTAAGCAGGACTGAAAGACTGAGGCAGCTATTTGTTCTTCAGAGCAGCACGTTGCAGAGCTGGTCTGAGAATATTACAGTGAACCAGTGAACAGAACGCGGTCAGAGAGGCTGATGGGTCATTTCGTTGTCTGGGTCACCTGTATCTCACAGAGGCAGCTCAAGTCTTTTCACAGGGCTCCAATTATCTTAAAGAAACTTTCACAATGCTGTTTGATTTTTCAAGTATTATAACTTCAGAGAGTGAAATTGGTGCTTCACTCAAAGTAGCAGTCTCTCTCTCAGACTGCAGCTTAAGTGCAGAACAAGTGAGTCATTTTCTATCAGTTTCTATTGTCTGTGTAGTCAACAGCTTCTCTTTCTTCTGTAGTTTCCTTATAACTTCACTAAGTAGAAACTCGAGGTCACAGAGACATCTGTCTGCTGGAGCTGAACAGACTATTTTAATAGGTAGCAGACGAATAAATGAAAAACATGTTTCTATCATGACTTTTGTTGACAAAGCATATACATTCTCAGTCATGAGATCTTGCTTACATGTATTGTTTTAAAGATCCAGCTTTGGCCTCCTCATCAGCCACATTTCTCCAACCTTCTGTTCTTCCAAAACCTTTTAAAACCAGCAGACAGTGTAATAAGCAGGACAGTGTCAGTATTCATTTCATATAACCCTCTAGAATCTGCGTGCAACAGCTTGTGAGTGTGCAAAGAAGGCAAGGTCAATTAGACCCAGCTGTGTACGAAGATCCAAATAATTAATGAAGATACACTGTGCGTGTAAAATGACGCCGTGTGCATCTGAAAGTTGGACACTGCAGATGCAGGGCACAGAGTCCTGCTGCTCATGTCCATCAATAACAATCTCAAAAAACAAATTGTTCCCGCAACAGGCTCGAGTAAGATGACTTACAGAGAGGAGTTTGTGCTCAAGGGCATGACAACAGTTTGTCTCTGCAAATACAGAAATAAATCTACATACTTTTGACAGCATTTAAGGACTTTTTTTCCTCTATTGGAGCATTTACCTGCTGATATAATATTTGAAAAATGTTGCACAGTTAGTTCTTTTGTTAATGGAACAAATCTGAGTTTTAGTCTCTGAAAACTACCACAAAGAGAACCAAGAAAGCTCAACACAGACTGGGGAAAGAAACAAAGTGAAAATGGTTCGGTCTCTTTTCAGATTTTAACTTTTTACCGCTACCAAGACCAAAACTGTAAAACAAAATAGAGTAAAAAGTTCAGAATCTGGAAACTAGCTCTGTCTGCTCATTATCACTTACCATGAAGCTGATTATTTACAATAATCTCCAAAAACAGAGACCTAATCTCTATTGCCAGGGTCTCTGTTCTTAAAGATGTCAAAAAAATGTAGGTTAGAAGTTTGATTTAGTCTCTTTAGGGATGACAGCATTACTTTATTGTAGAAATTCTATAGTTAGTGGGATTTTTATGTATGTTTGAAATTCTGTTCCAGTACTGATATGATACACTGTTTGGCTTTTCTAAAACCAAGTCCATTTATTCAGGAATCAAATGAGCTTAGGTACAGTGTTTGCTCAAGAAGGGCGATTTATACTGCATGTGCAGTCTTTGGGTTATTTCGAGCTTCACTAACTCAACCAGCCTGTATGCTGGTGCCATCCATTCAGTAATTGTGGCAGACAGTCTGGCAGCAGAAAGCACAGTAAGGAACTTTTATTATTAAGACAGGAAATAAATGGATAAGGTTTCAAAATAGACCTGGGATTCACATTGAATTTAATTGTTTGACTAAAGGACGTTGAAATGTATCTGAGATACTTAAAAAAAAATTTTGGCATTCACTTCAGGTTAAGGTTTTAAGTGGATTATCAAAAGTTGTTGGGCAAACACAGTTCAGTTCAAAGCAGATTTAATCATGCAGCATATAAAAACCTTGAATTTGAAAATAGCTTATTTCAGTTAACATTTCCTCCTTGCAACCAAAACAATTTTAAAAGCAGTCATCTTTACATCCATACATGCAATAATCCATCTGTCTTCCACCGTTTATCTGAGTCTGGGTAGTGGGGGCAGCAGTGTCATCAAGGACCTCGGTCACTGGCCACTTCCACCAGCTCTTCTGGGTATATATACCGATGATAGGGGGTTAAATCTCTTCATCCTGTCTTGGGTCGACCCTACCACACCTTCAAAGAGAGGCGTCCTAGAGACCTTCTCACAAGATACCCTTACCACCTCAACTAGCCCCTTACGACGCAGAGGAGCAGCTGCTCTGCTCCAAGCCTCTCCCAAATGTCCAAGCTCCAGACCCTTTGTACCCTCAGCTCCTGACCATAAATGAGGTGTCAGTGACTGGTAAATTGATTGGTAAATTGAGAGTCTTACCTTCTAGCTCAGCTCTCTATTCACCACAATGGACCATCACTGCCTTTGCTACCCTGATCTGTTTTTCAATCTCTTGCTCGGTTCTCCTCTCACTCAAGAACAAGACCCTGAGACACTCTAACTCTTCTTCTTGGTGCTGATCTTCATCCAGGCAGCTTCACGCTCGAGTGCCAGAGGCCTGTGTTCAATGAGGTCAGTAAGACCACATCATCTGCAAAAAGCAGAGATGGGATCCAAAGCCCCAAACCTAACCCTCAGGGGGGGGGGCGTCCATACAGGACAAGTGATCAGTGGGCTTGCAGAAAAGACTGCTTGTTCTCCACAAAACATAAAGACCTAATGCCAGTGTTTCTGTGGTATAGCTAATATTAATTTATTTGTAGCATGTGGTATTCCTTTTGTCCTCATATTTCCGAGCGATCTAACTTTATAAAAGAGAAAAGTATGTGTGTGTGTGTGTGTGTGTGTGTGTGTGTGTGTGTGTGTGTGTGCGTGTGTGTGGAAGGAGGATTATTCAAAAAAGCACAGCGCTGTAGAATCATTGACACGTACCTGTATCGAAGTTAATGCTAATGCTTTTAACTATTCAACTTGACACATACATCATAATAGTGTCAGAAAACTGTTGGAACAAAGTTTGAATTACTGAAGCAAATGCAAGTTTATTTTTTTGCTGTTATAGATGCCGAACACTTATTCTCCTGCCGGAATGACGACATCAAATTACATGATGGGAGTGGGGGGTCTGAGAATATGCCGAAGCAGTCACAAATCGTGTGACACTAGTGGTGCTGAAAAGAAATTCACCTTTATGCATTTACTTTGAAAGTTTAAGATTTGTCCAATGACGGAGCAGTGTAAAAAGAAGACACCGCCTGTTTTCATCTGAGGCTCTGATTGAGGTGTTTCTTCCGTCACTTGACGTGTGAGCGGTTGAAGATGAAGCTTTATGGCGTGCTGTTTTAATGAAAAAGTTGACAAGTCTGACAGACTTCACATTAATTTCATCTTTCACTTTTCTAAGTTTGACAGCTTGTCAATATTTTGAGAAGAAATCCACAGTGAATATCACAACTTCTAGACGGTGTTAAATTAAAGCTCACATGGATTTTAGGATGAACTTATTTAAAATTTTGAACACCCTGTGGTGATGTTTCTAAAGATTATTTAATATGAACAGATTGTTCTAATAAAGATCTGTTCTTAATTTCAGGTTTTTGGTACTGCTGCATTAATCGTATGCATCCTGGCCATAGTTGATCCACACAACAGTCCTGTTCCCAGAGGCCTGGAGTCTTTCTCTGTCGGCTTAGTGGTGCTGGTCATCGGTCTATCGATGGGCTTCAACTCAGGCTATGCCGTCAACCCGGCCCGGGACCTGGGGCCACGCATCTTCACGGCTTTAGCAGGCTGGGGGTCGGAGGTTTTCATGTGAGTGTATGAGCATTTTGACTTCTAGATGAAGTGAAGAAAGCATTGCATTACAATTCAGTTTCCATCTCATTGTTTTTCTACGGCAAACCCTTATCCACAGTTAAACCCTTTATGAAAAGTTGTTGCAAATATGGAACACACTTAATGTGCAACATCAGGTCTTGATGCATTTATGATAACACTCATATCCAACTAATGCCGACGGTGTCATGATATATAGTGGTCAGGGGGTGAACTAATTATTATATTGTAACTTATTTCTATCTAGAGTATATTCAATATCCATATATTCTATCTCCACCCAATTTAGTATGTATAAGTAGGCCAAAATGTGTAAAAATATTTTTTTGACATAATTGTAAATTAATTCAGGCTGCAAGGGGTTATAATTGGATGGGGTACTACAAAATAGACACCAAAAAGAAAACTAAACAAATCCACCCACAGTCTGTGAAGGATATACTATTCTTTGTAACTACAAAATAGACACCAAAAAGAAAACTAAACAAATCCACCAACAGTCTGTGAAGGATATACTATTCTTTGTAACTACAAAAAGCAATCTGAAAAATAATAATGAATTATATTTATCGGAGATTAAAGCAGAACATTTCAAACAAAACAGGCCAAACTGGGAGCAATATGCCTTAAAATAAAATGAGAATGGGAATCTGACACTGGTCTCTGGAAACACCTTTACCTACAGGGTACTTAAAGACTGACCTCAAAAGATACCTGAAGACCACAGGAAATCGAGGCAGAGCCCAGAGGTTTGGTAAATACTAGAGGGAAATTGGGGGTTATCCCTCAACAGCTACGTCCTCATTTAGTCAGAGCTCAGTAGATAGCCCAAAACAATGAAATACCTCTAGAAATAACTTAAGGGGTAACTCACAGTTGAGGTAGGTAACCTAAACATGAAGAGTAAGAAGACACCACAGATTTTTAGAAACCTAACTGCACTGTGTACCTTGAGGCTGACATTGATGGGTTCCTTCACATTGAAGGGTACTATGGTGAAACCAAGTAAATCTAAAAGCTAGCATTAAAGAACACCAAATCACCAAAGTGTCTTTAAAAATGGTTTCCTTGGCAATTAAGAACACTTTGAGGCAATATCAAAGGGTACAATGATACATTACCTAAAGGGTACAAAAGGTCCAAATGATATCAGAGGGGGTACCTCAAAATACCAAAGAATTCTTAGATATCCCAAAAGTACCCACGAAACCAAGGGGACCTTAATGCTGGGTACCACAACATAAAAGCAACTTAAAGACAGCTCTTAAAATCTTTCCTGAAGATTAAGAGCACTATGTGATATACTCAAAGGATACCTTAACACATAATTAAAATATCCTGACACAGGCTAATATGAATTTACACCACATGAACCATTGAATTTAGGAGTAAATAACTTCTAAATAGGTGTTCACTGTAGTGACCACTATGCACCACAGGGATAAACAAGCTCTTTCAAAAATAACTCAAAGCATCTCTCAACACTCAAGAGTCATTTGAGGCTGACCTCAAAGGTTCTCCAACATTGAAGGGAACTGTGACATGTATAACTCATTGGTGCAGACCTCAAGTGGCACCATTTAATTGAAAGTTCTATTGAGCTTGATGGGAGAAAAAAATCAAGATTTGAACAGAATCTGAAGACTAAGGGGTAATTTGACCAAACAGACATACGAGTGTTAAACAGATTGTACCAGAGATTCTACACAGGTCAAAAAAAGCTGTATCATAAGAAAGTAACTCTATGACCCATCTGGGAGGTCAGTATTTGAGACTTTTGCCAGGGTGCACAAAACTTTGCCTCATTTCTAGCGTGATTTTGTAAAACCTTGTAATCCAGGATGAAAGATGTACGAGCAACTTTAAACTGTTTCTTCAAAATACATTTCAGTCAAGTAATCATGTACCAAAACACATGAGAATTAATGTTCCTCGTTATCGACATGGCTGACCTGCTGACCCACAGCAACTCTGGCCTCTGTTATGTTGAACAAACTGAACACTGTATTTAAACCACACCATGCATCACAGTTTTTAATTTGTTCTCTCACAGAGCGAACTCACACTGGTTCTTCGTGCCTCTGTGTGCCCCCTTCTTGGGCGCTGTGGTGGGTGTACTGATGTATCAGCTAATGATGGGATACCATGCAGAAGGAGAAGTGCAAGAGAGTCAAAAGAAGGAGGAAGAGGAGGAGGAAAGGTTGAAACTTCCCAATACTGCAACCAACGAGGATGTATGAGAGCTGTTACATTTCTGTAATCTGTTTTACTATGAAATCTTCCTGTTTTCACCTTTACTAACTCCATTTTTTGTATACTGTATATGCTGATATTACTTTTACATCATCTTAACACAAACAGGACGCCAATGATTCCATGTGTATTATGAGTTTATCTGCTAAACTCTTGCATTTCCACTGGAAGCACAAAACCATTTCCTTCCATGCTGCATCCCTGACAAAATAGATGCAACAGAGAAAAGAAGCTCAAACAAAAGACATTTCGAGTTGAAGAGGTATCTGATTGTATTCTCCTCCTGTAACTTCTTTCAGTAACATGAAACCTCTGCCGAGTTCCTCCAAGAAGCAACTTTCCCTGTTTTCTTACAGCCAAGTACATGTTTAATTAATCAGCCGTAACTGTGAAATGTGCAGTCGAAATCAGGTGTTTGTGTGAGATTTCTGAGAGTTAGTGGTGCTTAATAACACCTAGTTGCAAGTGTAATCTCGTGTTTACCCAATTAAAATTAAATATCTGTATGAGGCTGATCCTGTCAATAACTGGAGTTAACTTTAATGAGCTTCAGCAGAGTTCAAACACTGATGTGAGCAAGTTTTAAAGTCTCTTAAGAAGAAAATCTCACACTTCTCTGATAGGTAACTTTGGTAGGAAGATGCCAAGACTTTTTGAGTTTTTGAAATTCTATAAATAAACTATATATTTATCAGTGTCAAGTGAATTATGTGCAGTGAGTACAAAATTAAAGTCCACTAGTTTGTGTTTTAAACAAATATTCGATCCACCACTGTACCTCTAACTGTGGTAGAAACCCTGAAAGTAGAGTCTCCATGGATCTGGTTTGATTGTCCAGCTCATACTGCAAACAGAAGTAAATCAACATGATGGAGTAATGTGTTAAACTTCTGCACTCACATACATATTCGCATGTGACATATTGCTATGTCCTTCTATAAGAGGTGTGGATGTCAGTATTGCTTGCAGTGTCCCAGCAGGAAGAGGGTAGCACCCTAGGATCTTGGTCATGTCAATTTTATCCTCCTCCTAAAATGAATTAATTGGTAAGTGTTGTTGTTTCAAAGCTATAACAACCCCAGTACCTTCACCATCAGTGTTGTGGAGCTACATTTAGCTTCCATCTGCTTCTTCAGATAGGAGGAAGAGTTCTTCTTCTCGGGGCAAAGCTTACACTTTGCTGTGATATTTTTGTCTTTTGCGCTCAGAGTAATGATAATATTAACACTGAATAAACGCAGTGTGCTCTGTAACCTCACACAAGAATTATCTAGCTTCACATGTGCTTTGATGTACCTTCAGCTTTTCCTTCTGTAGCTTGTTGTGACGTGGGAGAGAAGTAGGGTTGACATATTATACAGGTTATCCTGTATATTGTGTTTAATTTTTCTGCCCCGTAAGGGACCTCAATTGTCCTGTTAATAGACTGTTAACCCCTGTAAATACACCAGACGGCAGTGTTCAGATCTTAGAACAGATAAAACAGCAGTGTCACATCAAGTGTCAATCACACCCCCTGTTATTCAATCACACCACCTGTCAACCAATCGCAGGCCCCATCATGTGCATCTGTAGTTGGCACGAATGCCAACTCCTGCAAAGAATATATGTATAAACAAGCGGAAAGGAACTTTTAGGTAATGTGTTTTGTAGTCAGTTAGCAAACATGGATAAACATAAAAAATATAAAACACTGCAGTTACAACAAACAATGGGAAGGAAAGACATTAGGTAAACCTGTCCATGGTGAGTCAACAAAAGCCTTTTGCACTTCATGCCGTCAGGTATTTTCAATTGGACAGTGGTCAGTTGGTCATACAAGAGCAGCAAAAGGTATCCATTGAAAAGATACATTTGATGAGTCATTCTCTCCTTTGCATTTAAATTTTCTTCTACCTGTTTTTTTCTGTATAAGAGCCACATTGTGGTTTATTCGAGGTTTATTCATATAAGATAACACTATGATATAATAATGATTAAAGGGAATATACACACTTTATGCATTTCCAATTAAATCAGAATATGAATATATACCATATCCATCCATTCTCATAAGACCATGGCACCATGCACCTGTCCAGTATTTCCGAGTGAGAAAGTTGGCAACCTTGGGGATAAAGAACTTCAGGATTTTTGCTCATGAACTGACAACATTAAAGAGTTTCTTTTTAATGAGGAATTTTAATTGAAAGTAACAACACAACAGATTAAAAGCTCAAAAATGCACTCCAAAAATTTGAAGCCTATTAGAAAGTACTAACTGTAGTCCACAAAGGGTCCTCCAGAACCACCAGAAAGCAAACATTCAAAACCAAATACATGTTTACAGCCTGGTAAAAGTAGCAGTTTGGGTCTGAGTACCAAATCTATCAGCATGTTTTGGCTGACAGGTGGTCACTCTGTGGCTGTCTGCAAAGAGGCCAAAGGTCTGACTCTTCACCTCACATAAACTGAAACGAAGCTGACAGGCCTCAAAACTTTGTATCAGAATCAGATGGTTGACATTATGGAGTCGACATCCATATTTCAAACAGTCTGTGTTTACAGATGACTTTGCAATGCATTACCTGCAAAATTGCTCATCAGGTGCCCAGTAAGGGCACTTTGTGTTCAGGAGTCAGCATGTGGTGTCAGACCAGTTTGCAGCAGCCTAACATGGAGCTCTGTGAGATCTGACAGGATACATTCAGATACTGTAGTTTTATTTATGCCATTTGATGATTCCATAGTTTCTCACATTGTTATGCTCATCATTTTTTCTGCTAACCAGTGTTTGGCCAATTACTGAATGGAAGTAATATATTACTCATTACTCCATACTTTTTTAAAAGTAAAATCATCAAACAGTAATATGTTACACTATGTATTATATGTCTTTTCTTTTTACCCCACAACATTAATAACTGTGGTCTTTCTCTCCATGGTTCTGAGTTTGCATATGGCCTGTGTGAATGTCAGAAGTGAAATTCCTGGCAGGTGTGATTTTTCTGCAGCCTACAAATCCATCAAAAGTTACAGGCCACGAAATACTTCACATCTGGCTCAACTGAGGACGAGAGACACAATTTTTGAAATCTAGTCTAAGTTGATCTACGTATAGAGAATTAGCTCTGGGTCACAGTTCACATCTGGCAACAGTGTTCCTGTCATCTTTCCTTCTAACAAAACCAAAGTAATGGGCATATTTTCCTGAATGTAGACGAGTACTGCATGTACTGTACCATCTTTCAAGCTTGCCAGGGTTGCCAGGTATGTATAATAACAATTGAAAAAACAAGCCCATTTGCCAAAAAACTAGCTACAAAGATGCCCAATTCCACACAAAAACTGCAAACCTGGCAACTTTGAAGCGAGCTACCCTGTGGCTTAAGATGGTTGCATGTTAAATCATTTGCGGGATGAAATGATTAATTTTTTGTGAGTAACCGGACTACTAATACTGGTATTTCAAGAGTCATTTGTTGCACTTTGTTGCTTGTTATTGTAATACATTACAAGTAACAGGTCACAGTAACATGGCTGCTAACATCACTTCAACTTCAAAGAAATGAAAATGTTCACCAGCTGGGATATACTGTTTCTCACCCACTGACAGGAGATAATTGGTATCATTCAGACCAGCTGACAGTGGTCTTTATGCAGAGATCTGTGTGAACAGGACTCAAAGGGATGTCTGGTATACATTATGCTGCATGGAACATAGTGAACGTGAGTTTAACTTCTGTGTCTGATTGTTTAAGCTGGATGACATTACAGGATTAGTAACCTTTGTGTCTCAGGTGAAGGAAGCCAACACATCAAAAAGAAGTCTCAGATTGTGTGTCATGACAAAATAAATCAAGAAAATTGCATTGGAAAGGTTGAAAGATACATCTGTTAGATATTATTTGTCCTCAGATTTGTGGCAGATAATGGAGTGGACTGTTGGCCTTGCTGATGGTATTATGCTCTAAGTGCTCTTCCAGCTTTCAGTGTTGGCTTTACAATAATATTTCATTTGGCCTTTAACAGGACCATAGATCCCTGGGACTGACTCATACTTCTTTTATTTTCATTTCACATTTTCGGAGGATTTGTCCTAAGCGAACGGAGATGAAGGGTTACAAAAAAACTTAACTTCAAGAATGATCTGAGTCCATAACATATGCAATTTAATTAAAAACTGCTCCCGTTCCGAAATTCAGCCTCAGATTCTCTTGATTTCTGTGTGAACCCTCTCCTTCAGGCACTCTCACTGCTCTAATTTCAGATTTGATTCGGATGACTTCTTGCAGCATGATGTCATCATAAGACGTTTTAAAAGTGACACGTAACGTCTGGCCCTTATTTTTCTGTGTTCAGCAACGCATCATACGAATGGCTGCAAACGTGGGCCTAATTATGCAAGCCCCTAGAGTAAAAAACTGCCAAAAATAGAAAAGGATTTGTTAATTTAAAGTGAAAAACTAAAGAGAAAAGTTATTTTACAAGCTCTGACTGGCCTTAGAGACTCACTTGCATGCAAATAGTGACATTTACTGCAGAATATTGCCCTCCAAAGTGTTAATATTCCCCTTCTGGTGCTCTCCTCTGGTGCCTCAGGTGGTTATCACTGTTAGAAATTCAATTTTTTGGTTTGAAAGGGCAGTAAGGGCCAGAAAGGTCAGGGGTATTTGCTCAAAATAACACTCCCACTTCCATTACACAACAAAAGATCGGCCAACACACACATACACACACATCAGAAGTTCACATCACTGAACCAATGTCTTTCACAGACGCCCATGAATGCTCTGTTCCCATTATCAGAGAAATGAAACGGCATTCTGCATCAAAACATCAGTAATGACATTTTCTGTGTCTGGAAAAGAATATCAATCCATCAGATCTCACAAAGGCTCAAACTTCAGAGATGGCTGTTTGACATTTGGAGTCCCTCTTTGGCGTGACCTTTGCAGCAGTTCACCAAACATATCCAGTGTCAATCTAACAGTTTGCCTCGGAAATTACAATTTCCCTTTCCTGTTTGACTTGCAGAGGAGATCCCGAGTAAGCGGCGGGTCTTTGATTTTGCTTTTATGGATTCAGAAATAAAACAAAAGGTGAAAAAAAGTTCCATTACAAATATGACAAGGTCTGTTGATTTGAAAAGCGCAGAGTAAACCCGTAGTGGCTCTTCATTTCCTATGCATTAGACTCAGTCGTCTATGGACGCTGAGGCAGAAACAACATGGCAGAAATGAAAAATGTTATCTATGACCAGAAATAAAATCAGCAACATGAGCTGCAAGAGTAATAAGAGCCTTCTCCATCCTTGACAGATTTTTTTTTTGACTCATAACTTGTTGCATCATAAGCAGCGCTCAGTATTAAATATAAAAATATGCAGGTGAAGGTTTTCTGTCAGTATTAAATATGCAGAGTGTGATGTGGCATGGTCAGCCTGTTCCCTCCACACATCTCAGGTGTTTTAGAGCAGGCAAAGCTTGAACAAGAGCTCCCCCATGTGGTGAGATGAAAACCTCAGATATTGAATGGTGCTATGAGGAGGTCACATGAAGACATCCAGCACATTTAATAAGTAAGTGTCACTGAAGTTCACCACAGTTTATTCTGCATTCATCACAGCTGGTACTGTGAAATATTCACTGAGGATCAAAGTACGTCAGGCGTGATGAGTAAAGATATATCACACTGATTCTGTTCATCTCATGAGCCTCAACAGGTGTGTCGTCTTTTGTTTACTGTCTGGTCTCTTAATCCTCTGCATCCCTCAGAACAACAATAACCCTGCACGACATTCAGTTTTATTAATGACAGCGCTGACACACCCTCCTTATTAATACAATCTAAACAATAGCTGTCATTACCAGCCATGCATTTATTTAACCCCTGGCAATAGATTATCCAGGCTACAGACTGCAGAGGTGGAGGAATACATGAAAGGAGAAATTAAAAGAAAGGCTCATTGTCCTCAGATCAGATCCTCATTATTTATGACTGTCAGTCTCTGATGCACCAACGCCTGTGCTGTCTGACTCTGGGGATATTGTGTTTCAAAGGGCGTCTGTAGACATACTTTCATTCCAAACTGCTAACACAAAAGGCAGTAAATGGATACCAACATGACATCCACAACATGCACCAAGGAGCCACATGTTGTTATTACCTTCCTGTGCAACACACCCTCACAGCCACCTGCATGAGGACAAGTGCATAAATAAACAGTTGCTGCATAATTGGTCATTCGAGGTTAGATCCGAAAGTGAGTCGATTCCCTAAACGCTCTTTAAAATGTCCAAATTTACATCAGATAGAAATGTGTCCTGCCTTATAGGAGGAAAAAAAACAAATCCGTTTACTTCTTTTTCATTTCTATCAAATTCAAACAGGGAATCTTTGTTCACGCATTTGATCGTATTCATGCATTATAAATACATTTGCTACTCTGGGTAACATGCAGGTGCTGTTAGCTGCAAACCATCAAATTTTCCATCTAAGCTTCTTTTTGCCAGAGATTCTTACACCAGATCAATGTTCAGTCTGTCAACAATCATTTAAAATTGCAAATTTCATCCATTATTGAAATATACAGACATGAAAAGACATTAAATTGTATTTAAAATCTATGCAAACAGAAAATGTTTGATGGTTTTGTTCATTGTTGAATAACCCTAAAGTGACTAAACCAGAATTACAGCAGTTCCAGAGGAGGAAGATTCATTTACAGTAGGAATCAGCAACGTGTGGCCAAAGAGAGATTTTACACATTTTTTGATAAATTAAGTGAGAGGAGGAAAATCAGTATGAAGTGGATTGCAGCAACTGGGGGACTCGCACAAACTGTTGTGAAAAATGAATGGAGATTGGATCATTTAACTGTACTTTTCTTCTTCAACATGACAAGGTAATATATTTATCAACAGTTTTGCAGCTGCCGAAATACATTACCCATAGTTCCTTACATTAGAAGTCGTCAACAGGCTCCTAAGGGGTCTACGGAGGTACTGCAGGGAGTTTGTGACACTATTCGTTGATTTGGCCTTTTGCTATCATTAATCTATCCTTTATTTTATTTCAGTTTGTTTCATTTGTTTCAAATATTTGATAATAAGTTTGTGTAGGGTCTTCCAATGAGGCCACACAATTGCGGTGTAAAAGGGTAGAACTAGTTTAGATGCGTGTTCTGGTGAAAACATCAATGTCCAAAGTGATGTCTCTCTTTGGGTATAGCTAATCATTTATTTTTCTCACCCAACATGCAAAATATAAACGAAGGTTCTCAAATACACAAGAAAATACACGTTGTCACTCTGACACGGTCAAAAAACTGTCTTCCCTCTAACACTCTTGTTCACTGACCAAGTTTACCTATACGCCTAATCTTATGGTTCTAAGCACCGCCCACTGATTTTAAACACAAAATGACATGCACAGGTAAGTGTTCAATAAATAAAAGCATTGAAACAAAAAGAAAAGCACAAAATGGCTCTTACAGTTTGTTTATGCATGGCAGTAGCACTTCAGCCATCACGTTTGTTTCCACTTTTAAATCTAATAAAAATGTCAATCTGGGTAGCTTCTGTGCTTGATCGACATATAATTGACAGACAGTGTTGATATTGGCATTGGTGTCAGTTGGGAAGCTATATTTATAAACTGCATTGGCAAGTCCACCCTACTCACTGAATCTTGCCAGTGAACTTGGGTATCTTAGTATTGATTCCACAACAAAAAGACTCTTTAATACGTGGTACAAGGCCCAGTTTAATAAAAACATGATTCAGTGTACAAAATGCACATAGTGGGGGGTCTGTGCTCTGTCTCTTCATACTTCAGTGGGTCCTTGGAATGAAAAACATTGAATATCCCTGTTCTACATTATTCTGAAACATCTGATTTCACCTGAGAGTGAAACTATGTTAACACGAGTCAAATTAACCCCTTGTTCCTACAGTGGTTGATGAACAAGGACAATGTGAAGAAAAAGATGGCAGAAGTGTTGGCTGGGCCCCAGAGGTGAAAAATTAGGAGATAAATTTTAGCACTAATTTCTTTCACCTGTTAGTTGGAGAAACCTGAAACCATGATACACACACCAACAGGTTAACACAAAGAGATTCAACACGTAAACTCTGCTTTTGACGCCTCACGTATGCTCTAGAAGGAGTTTATCTCCAAACTGGAATATTTCAACCATAGTTTTTGTTGTTTTTTTGATATGCATAGATACAGATTTCTTCAGAACCCATCATTGATTTTTATTCACGGATCATTAAGCATCTACTGTACCAGTATTGCAGCTTACTGCCCTTAGGGTGCATCAGGGCAAACATCCAATCACAACTCTTTTCTGTCAACACAAGCGTCTATTCTTTGTTTTCATTGCACTCTCTCTGATTTTATCTTCTGTACAGCTCTTAAACACAAAGACTCTGTCACCTCTGAATCTTGAACTACTTAGATAAATACCTATTTCAACATGCCGCACTCTGTTCCCAAACACAGCGCAGTACACTCATCTGGAAACGTTCACCCATTGTTCAAGAGGCTAAGCTTGGTTGCTTTACTTAAGCTCCTCCCACCTGAGCATACCTGTTTGGCTTTGAGAAATTTCAACTGTGAATTGCGATGAATGTCGTTGGCATTGCAGCAAAAAGATCCAGACACGATGTCAAAGTGATAAGCAGAGCTCAAAGGGAAGACTGTAAAGAGTGACGCCTCATGTCTGCTATAGGAGACGATCAGACATTTCAGCCTCAGTCTGCAGGTTAGAAACAGCAGTTTGACAACATTTTAATACGAGGTCAAACTTGTGCGGTGCTTTCACAGCTTTCAAAACAGCACAGATGTGAGAGTTTGTTTTAGATAACAAAGGTTGGAATTTCTTAGCCCTTTCTTTTGTCATCCTTTGAGATATTCCTTTTGTTTTTGCATGTTCCTCTGCCTGACTGTGTTTGGCTCTAAAACTTGCTTAAAGACTGACACGCACTGCACAGTTTTCAAATTTTCACAGATTTGGCAATAATGAAATACAGATCGCACTCAATTTTCTCCTCTGATCTTGTAGTGTGTGGTGTTCACGAAAGAGCAGACCACACACTAACCAATTCTTCTGGTTCTTCATGCTCAACATTGAAAATCTCTCATAATAAAGCATGACTAAAGTGTAAACAAAGGTGTGTCGGCCACAGGATCTTCAATGGTGCCACTATAGCACTTGGTACGTCTCCAAAAGAACCAAAAGCTGGTTTAATGATTATGATTTTAGTGTGCTTGGACCTGAACCCTGTACAGCAGCATTTCATAACAGGTGGGTTGAGGGGTTTTTGCCAATGGAAACAAAAAGTTCATTTCTGTTTAACATTCTTGCAAATCAAAGGTAATTTTTTTTGGCAGGTTGCTGTCTGTTCACACTTCAGAGCAACAGGTGGTGATAATGCCCTGTAATGCTAAGTGACACAGTTCATTTCACAGAGTGGGGAAGACCATCAACAGTCTTTTCTCCAATTACTATGAGAATGGCAAAGCACAAATAAGACTGTGACTACATTAAATTTAGATTGTAGTATGTTTTTAATCAAAGACCACAACACTTTAGTATGTTTGGTGCAGCAAAGTGTTAGCAAGTGAAAGTATGAAGTCATTAAAACTTAAGCAGCGTTTGGAAACAAAACACTCTTCTCTCAATGATAAACCTGTTGAGTGGTTTTGAAGATGACAAGGACATCAGAGAAGAGTGTTACTTCTTTGTGCTCGAAGCAAGAACATGCACCCTGCACATCTTATGAATGAGCTAAAAAAGTCCCACATCTTGACAGAGCACTTCTTCTACCTGCAGCCATGGACCTTGTCACACAGGTGTTGGATCAATCTGAGGTTTATCTTTTATGTGTGTTGACATACTCTGATATTCTGTATCTGGGGTTCAAACTGCACCATTTTTTTGTGGAATGAATTTGATAAGTTTAAAATGGTGACAGACAACTGAACTATGAAGAACAAAGAGCTTCTGCAACACCTGAGCAGAGTCACAGGCTGACCTCTTCCATAACACACCACATCCATGGAGGAATTCGTGCAGCAGCAGGGGCGGCTCTACTGGGGTGACGTAGGGTGGCAGCTGCCCCCTTCAAACAAAGCCTTGCCATTCCTGTTTCCACCCCAGTTATGAAGATTTAATTCAAAGAAAAGTTAAACCTCATTGGACACATCTGTGAATTAATAGCTGCAGTGAATGAGATCACATAACATTATCACCACCACCCGCCAACCTCCAGCAACTGTCCCTGCAGCAGTTTTCAATTAAACAGCAAAGTGGAGAAATGGCGAATTTAAAGCAAAACAGTAAGTTACTGAGTGAAAAATAATAAACTATCTTTTGAGAAATTGAAAAATCATATAGCCATAGGCCTAAAAGGGTTGTGAGGCTGAGTTTAAAATCGCAGAAATTAACTGACTGACTATGAGATAAGTCAAAATTATGAGACATAAGACATGATAATCAAAATTTTGAGCTTGAAAATCAAATTTAGAGTTTAAAAATCCAAGTTCTATGGTGAAAAAGTCAAAATTATGGGGCAAAAGTTAAAATTTGGAGCAAAAAATATCTTATCTTGAGTTTGACAGTTGAAGTTCTGAGAAAACAGTCAGTAATTTAACATAAAAAAGTCAAAATTCTGAGATAAAAGACAAAAGTTTGGTCAAAATTAGTCAAAATTATGGGGCAAAAGTTAAAATTTTGAGCTTAAAAAAAATCTTATCTTGAGTTTGAAAGTGAAAATTATGAGATCAAAGTCAGTAACTTGAGGTATCAAAGTCAAAATTTTGAGAAAAAAAGTCAAAATTTTGGAGAAAGAGTTTTAATTTCACCCTATTATCTCAAAATGTCTTTATTTTTATGTGGAAAAAAGTAGAAATCTCAACAATGCCTGATTTTCATTTTTGATACTTTTAACTGGCAGAAATTGGCTTCAATAAATTATTTTTGTTGCCCTTATACTTCTTGTCACTTCAAATAGAAAAAGAGTGTTTAAAATATATGTTTTGGTTATGAAGCTGCTATGACGTCTCTGCTAGAGGGCCCACTTTTTTTTCTTTTTCAGAAATGGTCACCCTAATATTAAAATAATCCAGCACATAGACCTATGCCATTTTGCCGCCACTTAACAAATTACTGCCCCTCTCTTGCCCCCCATAAATATTTTTTCTTGAGCCACCCCTGTGTACAAGGCCAACATTTCTGAGTCAAAAAATCTTTTTGGGGAAACTATGAGTTTAACTTTCTCAAATGGACTGTTAAAGTAAACAACACTTTAATCATATTCTAATCTATTGAAATGCACTTGCAGTTCTTCTGTTAGTATCTTTGATAGTTCTTCCTGTTTTGTGACATTTTTTGTTCATCACAACAGAAACACATTTGATATGTTAGATGCCATATGTGTAGATTCTGTTTAAGATAGAGACTTCTGGTCTGTTCTGGCATCATAGAGGCTGCTTCATTCAACAAAAATGTTGCTCACTTTCCATATGCTTCTGACTCTGAGACACCAGTTCATCACAGTATTCAATGCTTTGGGCTTTAAATGCTTCCATTCAAGCCACAAAACGACCCAGATGTTAAGGATGAAGAGTCTAATATCTCTTTCTCAATGAGTGACAAATCCTGGAAGTGTTGAGAAAGTCTGTTCCCTTCTCCCTGCACAAAAACATCATTAGTTAAACAAACAGAGCCACATCTGCTGTGAGACAGTCACACAATCATTTCATGTGAAATAAGAGGAAGTCTTTTTGTTTTTGTCTCTCTTTCCCGCAGCTTCTGGTGCAGTTTCAGTGCATGATAGATGAAGCATAACTGCTCCACCCATGAACATCTCTGAAATCTTCCATCACGGCATGTGCATGTCAGGTTTGCAGAAAAACATGACAGGAATTTGAATTTGCAATCCCAGACCTGATGCACGTCAGATATGTCTTTTACAGTATATTTACTGAGAAGATTTCTCTGAACTGCGCTGAAAACAGACGATAAATACATGCTTTCGTTAACAATGTATGATGTGAGTGATATTTGCAACAAAGATTTGAAGAAAAGCATTAATTGTCATGCTACTGTTGCATATAAAGGTGGAATAAAATATTTTGTATCTCTTCTCATGAGCTGATTCACACAATGTGGTTTCAAGAGATAAAGTGTTTATCTTCTTAAAAATTTAAAGCATTATTAGGAACAGCGTACATCAAGAATTACAACTATGTAATTATGATAACTTAACTCTCCGATGGTCTCATTCCAGTTTGTTTAACCACCAGAGAAAAGCTCTTCACAGGAGCTTTAAGTTAACATTTGCTTTGTTATGATGACATTATGAGGCCCGCTCTAATGCTAACCAATAGATTCAATGACTCAATTTTATATAAGACAACAAAACAGTATAAATAATTTCTTTGACAATTGAATGATTTGAAATTATTATGACTGTTTCAAAAACAAAGGGTTTGTCCGACAGTAACTGATTTTTTTTACTCTTTACTCTCGCGTAACCTTGCATTATCAAAGTTAGGCCAAAAAAAAAAAAAAACAACCTCTGCTTTTCCCTGAAGTTGAACACAGCTGTATAACAGCATTCCTTTTATAAACCTGCTGCTACCTTCCTGGAAAGACATGTGAATCACACGATGATGTGAGCGTGAAAGAACATCAGGAACAGTGAGATGTTGTCTATAGATATGGTCTGTTACTGACTGGTCTTATTGTTTTAGAGGGAGGGAAGTTACATTTAATCTCAGCTGACTCGTCCAGTGAGTGCTTAAGTTTGTAAGACTCAAAATCCTCATTAGTACAACAAACTAAAATCTGACTGTTTTTCTTGTTTTCTTGTAATGCAGAATGAATTGTGATGAAGTGGACTTACATACCTTAGAAGTTAGACATCTACATTGTTGATGTAGATGTCTAACTTCTAAATGATGTGGTTCTGCCTTTACTCAACCGTCTGCATATGTAGGTGTGGTAAGTATCACTGTATCAACAGTGTGACATTTTACAACTACCAATTTTTACAGTTACTTAAAGATTCCAAACAAAAAACACCAATTTTCACATAAACCTTCACTCTAATGTTCTAACACTTCTGAATGTGAAACAAATAATATGCAAGGATTTCCTTTTCTATACAACATGTCAGATTAAGATAATTTGACTGTTCTTGTCATTGATAAAAGACAAGTGAGCATCATGAAAGGACATGAGCGCCCCTTAGTGCACCATAAAAATTTAAAAAAAAAAAAACAATATGGCAAGTGTTAAAAAGAGAAGACATTAGTGGTTCAGTTCTGGAGCAAACCAGTTGTTTCTTTGGAAATCAGTGGCATTTTTCCCACATTAAAGAGGAGGTATAATGCCTTTTTATAGTCTTCATCCAATCCCCCTGGTTTCATATTATCTTTACATGATCTACAGATTCATTTAAAAAAATAAAAACTATCTCTTTGGTGTTTTCTTATTTTTTTTATGTATATTTCAGCCTCTTTCATAAATGCTGCTATCTCTGTAAGGCAGCTGGCTCCATATCCTCCTTCATTATGATTGGCCAGTGGAGATATGGATAGATTAAGCCATTTTTAAAGTGAATTAATAGACATAAGTTTAAAAATCTGCATGTTAAGTTTTCATATTTAAGATGTGATAGAAAAATAAACACTCTTAATGCAAAATATCCGCAAGACAGGAGGACTATTTCTCATCAATCAATATTAGTTTATGTGGAGCTAAATTATATTAGACTTTATCTTGAGGAACATTTTAACCCGCAATTTTTGCAACATTTGGTGAGTTACAAAGGCAAGGAAAAACTTTCTTCAATACGAAGAAAGTCTGAGCCTAAGACAGCACATCACATGGTCTGCATACCTAAATCTGAGAAACATAAACCGCCTCTGCCCCACCCTCACCCCCAACAGCACCTCCACCCTGCTCCACTCACATGATTGGATTTATGTCACTCCCCTTTCTCTGGTCTCCTGTCAAGTCCCTCCATCAGCTTCAAAGAAAAGTTAAACCTCATCGGACACATCTGTGAATTACCAGCTGCAGTGAATGAGATCACGTAACATTATCACCTATCACAGCAACTACAAAATCCTGTGCTTCACCCCCTTGTAAACAAACCCAGCTTTACCTTTAAACATTTTTCCCTCCCTCAGCCTCAACATCCCCTCAGCCCACTTGACCAACTTGGGGTTCAGAGCCTTCAGTCACTCCGCCCCCTGTCTCTGTAACTCCATCACCTGATATCTGTGACATGGACTCACTGGTCATTTTCAAATCCCGCCTATTTGCCAAAGCTCACCTATTCTGCCCAGCCTTTTCACTTTGACTGCAATCCATCTCATCTTTTCAATTTAAATCTTTTAATTTTGTACACTTTAAACCTAGTGTTAAAGTGCTTTTAGTTGTGTCTTGGACAAAGTGCATTGACAGGCACCTTGAGTAAAATATGATTGTCATTATTATTGACGAAGGGCTGGTTCAGGCCCAAGTCAGCTCCAACTATAAGTTCATCAAAAAGGAAAGTTTCAAGTCTACTCCTAATAGTAGAGACAGTGGCCACGTTTACATGCAGACTTTTTTTTTATTTGGATTGAAATCATTCGGATTGAATATCTCAGGTCAACTGTTTACATGTGATTGTGACATGATCTATTCCAATCTGGTGTTTACATGTACCACAACATTTAAACAGAACAGACTTTTTACAGACACATGACACACGCAGAGCAATCACAAGTTTAAAAAGATGGGGTCTATCGTCTGTTTTGCGCAGCAGTTACGATTTTCTTACACTTTCATTCAAGCAACAGCTTGTTTGTAACGCACACCGACTGGATGCACTGAAGAGGAGGAGGAAGCCCCAATGTTTTCACGTGGAGTAAACGTCACTGTGCATTTACGTCAAGACAGACAAAACGCAGTCTGGTACCATTCCGTCTCACAGTTTACATAACAAAACTTTCCTTTCAACCGGTTTGGGAAAAGGAATATTCTTCCCTGTGCAACCGAATGAAATTTCATTAGGTTTTGGCCTCTTTATTCTGATTGAAGTGTTTACATGAAGCGTTTTTATTCGGTTTGTGCTTCTAAACCGATTCCAATTGGAATATAAGGCTCCATGTAAACCCAGCTACTGTCTGCCTCCTGGACCCTGACAGGTAAATGATTCCAAAGAAGAAGAGTCTGATAACGAAAAGCTCAACCTCCCATACTACCTATAGAGACCAAAGATACTGCAAGCAGGCTGCATGCTGGGAGCTCAGTGATCTAGGCTCATGATATGGCAAGATGAGCTCTTTAAGATAGGATGACCATAAAGAGCTTTGTAAGTGAGAAAAATAATTGTATTATCTCTTCTAAATTTTGTAGGTAGCTAATGAAGAGATGGTAACACTAAAGAGATGCGCACCCTTCTCGTGGTTCAGTGCATGAGCTGCAGCATTCTGAACCAGAGGAAGAATTGTAATAGGCTTGTTAGGACAGCCCGATAAAAGTATAAAAGAGAACAACAGGAATCCAAACTGAGGGAAACAAAAGCATACGACAGCATCGCAACTTTAAATGTTATTTTTAACCAGCACTTTTGTAACAAATGCAGGTTTCAAACCATAAAACTACCTTCAACTCTAAAACAGTAGTGACTGGGTGAGATTTAAAATCAGGGCTTTTTGTGAAGACAAAGTTGCCCCAGGTGCAACATGTATATAAGTGACTACCAACACTTTAAATTGAATGATCCCTGTAATTATTTCTGTAAGCCTTTCATTAAAGTCTTAGCAAAACACTAAATATAGATTGTTGTAGATACAAAAAAAAAGCTGCTGTGCAAACATTGTTTCGTGCCATCACAAGAATTGCAAAGTCACAATTGAGATCAGTTTTTGTCATTTATAGCACTGGTATTAAGTAAATTGGCCACACCTGTTGTTTCTTACTGTGACAATACAAAATGTCTCCACAGTTGCAGCTGTACCACTTAAGGTCTTACACAGAACATAGGAAGGTGGAGCATTTGGCAGCAGTGTAGAATATTGACAGTGACGTACATGCATAGATGTTTGGGAGGATACATATTTAATGACTGTAGGGCACAGTGTGCATATAGATGTTAGGGATGTGTCTGCTGTATTGTCTTGAACAGTTGTCGTCTTGTTTACGAGACTCTGACTGAAAGAGACATTCAGTAATTAGGAATTGAACACTTGTTTTCTTTTCTCTGCTGCTCTCTGAACCTGCCTTGTTGCAGTGCTGTATAATTAATGTGAACTCAGACTATATCTCTGTCCATGTTTACACTGTATTTTCTCTCAGTAAAACCTAGATATTTTTAAAAACCCATTGTGAATGTCATGATTCATCTGATAATAAGCATACCAGTACAACAGGAAATTCTTCTTATGTCAGGAAACCTTGAGTCTCTCATACCTTGTGAATACCAATACTGTTGTCTCACCAGAATGATGAGCTGCAGACTGAAGGAAATGTCTGAGGTATTAGTAGAAACTACTGTTGGATTATGAGAGATTTACTTGTCAAATTTTGTAACTTTGTTGTGAGAGCGCTTCAAGTTATGCAAGACAAATAAAATTTTATTTCTAACGCCACCTGTGTCATTGCCACTTATTTTGTCACATAGCAAATATTTATGTGGTTATCACACCCAAAGAAGGCAGCAGTGATCGCATTACAGCACAACTGACAAGAACAGGTCAATTAGCTGTTTGGTTAAACTGGTCAAAGAGGTTTCGCTAAATGCTGTATCACTGTTTGCCAATTTTTTTCCCAAACAAAGTTTTGTATCAAAATAAAACCCTAATTCTTTTAAGAGATAAATCCATCATCTATCCACCCATCTTTTGGGGCACAACCTAGACCAGTCTTAGGGTTAACATGGAGACAAACAGCTATTCACACACATTCATATCTACAGGATTAAATTAACCGGATCAACATGTTCTGGGACCAGGGAAAGGAAGCTGGAGAGAGTCCACACATGCACCTGTCCGCCCAGGGAGGTAAACCATAAATCTTCTTTTATTGCACCAGTGTGAAGCCGTCACAACTGCAACCAGAAAAACAAAAACGAAAACAAAGATGGATCTGAAAATGTATTGAAGTTTTGCATTATTTGTTGTATTACACCTTGGCAGATTATGTGCAGCTGTTTCACCCGTTGGGTTAGAATCTGTAGTGATTCTTTGGTGTGAAGACCCCGTTTCCCATGAGCACCATCACCCACAGTCATGAGGGTGTGACTCTTGCAGAAGTGTGCGTTTGGTTTGGAGAACAGATCTGCTTTTTAAAGATAGAGTCTGCAGAATTTTCCTAAAAAATATTTTTTTAACTTTTACAGATTCAATCCAGGTCATTTGTCACCTTGATACTACAACTTGTCTGTCAGCCGGGGGTCTGTTGTCAGAAAGACTTCAAACTTACTGTAAATCAATCCGGTTCAGTCTGACCCCATTGGGAAGCTGAGAATCAGCATTTAGAAATAACTTTTTAAAGGGCTGATAATCTCATTTCAAATTAGGGTTTATGATCAGCTCGTCATCAGACTTTTTCAAGAACACTGAAAAAGTCCCAACAGTCCCTTTAATGGAAAATTCAACCCCATCAAAAATACTGAGAAATAGCAATTATAAACAATGAGAGATAATCTCATTTCAAACTGTGGATTATGATCAAGCAAATACACAAAAGTAAGAATTTTTTAAGATCACTCAGAGAGTCCTCACAGGGCCTCGAAAGCAACTGTAATAAAAAAAATTGTTTGTGCGATTTTGGCACCCCATGTGGACAAAACTATCTCTCCTTTAATCTGTGACATTCAAAAAAAAAATTATCCTGGTCCATGCCCTGGTCATGATGATGTGATGTCATGATTGACAGCTTTGTTGACCAACAAAGCCCCTATAGCCAATGTCAAAAGAAACTCTGGACAATCATTATAATTTGATCTGCTATAAGTGTCTACTTTAAGTCAATGCAAGCGTTTGCTCCAGACTGAGGGCTCTGGTCTTTTATCTGTAAACCAAATGTACACTGTGGTCACTGCACTGACGATAAGGTCTTAAAAGAGGGTCTCTTCTGCACATGCCTTGGTTGCAACAGTGGGATATGTCGAGTTGAGGCTGCTTTTTGGCTTCATCGTAGGTAGGAATTAGATGACCTTGTAATGAAAGGAAACATCCAGAGATAAACTCTGATTCATAACTTCCAGACCTGAAATGCAGAGTTCAAAGCCTCAAATCAGGTCGTGTTTGTTTAGATGAGTCATCTTTACTACCATTGCTCTAGGTCACATAACCCCATCAGAAAAAAAACCTGGTGTTGCTGCCAGAGTTTAGTCAGCTCTGGGTAATGGTTTTGATCTCACTGACAGGTGATGATAGACCAGACGGCACCACACCCTGTACACCAGCTTTTTACCATTCCTCAAAATGAAGCCAAATATTTGGCAGTCAAAGAGCAGTAAAAGAAGAATGACAATTAATGACTGTCATTTTACATTCATCACTAACTCTTCCCTGAAGACCCACCCAGTAATAAAATAAATAGGTCTGGTTCCTTGTTTGTGCAAAAATAAATGAGGCTGCCAGAGACACAAGGCATACGTCCTGAGTTACATGTTACGTTTGAGATGCCAATGCAAAGGTCTAACAAGTTTGGAACTTTGTGTTCAATGCTTGCTTTAATCTGTTCTGCCAACAAGCTGTCAAATATTTCAGCTTTGATGTATAGAGATGAAAATTGGTTCAATTAAGTAACAAATCTCAGGAACTAGGTTAACAACTGTGTTCAGACATTGTGACGCTACTAAAGAAGCCTGAGCATCCTTAAAAGGTGGAATCATGATAGAAGTTGACTTAAGAAGGTAGCGACAGGTAGGGTGAGTCCACAGTCCAACCCCCCCTTCACCAATCCATTTTCCTAACCACTTATCCTGTTTAGGGTCACGGGTGGCTGGAGCCTATCCCAGCTGTCGTTGACCGAGAGGCAGGGTACACCCTGGACTGGTTGCCAAACAAAGAACCTCTCACGCACACACTCACACCACCGGGCAATTTAGATTCACCAGTTCACCCAGTATAGGCTTGTTTTTAGTCTGTGGGCGGAGGCCGGAGGACACGCATGCATGGGGAGAACATGCAGATTCTGCACAGATAAGATGACCTTGCCCAAACTACGCTTCAAATTGGTGACCTCCTTGTTATGAGGCTGCAGCGCTTCCCTTTGCGCCACCAGCCTCACCCCAACCATTAATTTTTTTTTCTATGAAATTTTATCATCTCAAGTTTGTTTTGCTATTGTTAGACGCCCTGTTCTTAATAAGTAAGCCAAGTTTGGCATTCTTTTAGGCCTGCTGAGGAAAAAAAAACAATCAAACAGATGCTGTGAAACACAGCTGATGCTTTTAGTTTCTCCTTTTATTTAACCATTGTGTATGATGCCACTCTCACATCCTGTAATAAATGGAAAGCCGTAGTGGTATCCCCAACTGGTGTATTAAAGTGCTATTCTTTGGTCAGTACCATGGAGACCGATTGCTGGTTGATCTGTCTGGTGCACACAAATGTTATTAAAATGTAATCAAACATTAAATTGGCTCAAAACAACCAAATCTGCTTCTAACGAGTAGTGTGCAATGTTGCAAAATTTTTTATCGATCCAATACTGAGTGAATATAGTGCCAGTATTGCTGATAATTAGGCCAAAATACACCAGATCTGTCTGTGCCCCATCACAGAGCTGGATCTCACAGGTTTCTGCTCAAGTCAGCATGTTTACTTACACCAGTTCTGCTCTGTTGCATTAAGTTCTGATGTATTATCAGTTTGCACAGAGCAGACTGAGTGGGACAGGGAGTCATGCACTGAAACATTAGTGACCTTCAAAATAAAGTACACCATATATTTAATTTGATTGCAACAATAAACCAATATAATGAGCAGAATCAGGCCAGGAGTCAACAGGTTTGAGGTTTTACAGCCAAACATAGAAAGGGAGAAGATCATCATTGGGGTGGAAATCCAGAAAACTCCTGTAAACGTTTAGACACTTTCCTTTTGTTGGGATGCAAAGTGCAGGTAGAACCATTCAATGATGTTGGATATGAGTGGCCAGACTTCATATCACCTCTGCTTGAGTCATTGTCCCAGTTCAGCCAACCCTGGTAAGAAGGTCTGCATCCACCTTGCATACATACCTAAATACATTTTTATCTACAAATCCTTCACAAAAATTCTGGCGTTTCTTCCTGTCTGTCTGTCTCTGACCCTGGCTGCAGGGTGGTGCACTGCTGTTATGAAACAACAAGGTTCCTGGTTGAAATCTTAGACTCATCAGGAGCAGACAAAGATAGAGATATCATATCATTGTGGTTATTTTTCATAAATAACCTTTGAAAGTCCTGAGCCATGTGTTCATTATTCTTGGCAAAACTACATCCTCATTTACTGTCACTCTTCCACTACTCACATAGCTGAGGAGGGAATACAGGTTAGCCTTTGGCACTTACTAAACACAGAAGTGCACCAGTGTGATGGTGTTGGCAGGTAACTACTCGCATAGAAAACAAGTTTCTTACATAAGCATGACACTGAGATGTCCTGCTTTGGTTCAGTTGATAGCTGGTTGTAATCTGATCTGTAATCAATTGGCACATGTAATCCTCATAGTGATCTTCATTTTCTTGCCTCTGTTCATCTCTTCTATCAGAGAAAAAGAATCAGAAAAGGGATTTTTTTATTGGTGTCATATTTCAAAACTTATGCCGGGCAGGTAGAATATCTGGTTCAGGTTTCTAACCATGCAGTGCCAAAGTTTACAATCTGATTAAGATCCCGAAGGGGGCTGAAAATGTATTGGAATTAGAAGTCAAATTATATTCTGATATCGGGACTCTTACGGGTTTTATGGACAAGTCAGTGTTCTGCTTCCTTTGCAATCATAAGGACTTTTTCCATGTCAACACAAAAATGTGATGAAAAGCAAATGAACAGAGACTACAGAGCAGGGGCTGGAGACCCTGTAACAAAAACCATGATGGGGTTAGATAAACTCCTGTATTTCTTTGGTAGAGCTGATCTATAAAGTTGGGTGGTTTTTAAAGTGATTCCCTCCAAAATTATTCCCACGTCAGTTTCATGTTCCATGTCCAGGCAAGGTTCTGTTTTCCATCTACTTAACGCTAAAGTACGGCGTATACTCATTGAAAGATAGATATTAAATGTGATCTGAGTGCTTCCAACACAACTATTTCACTATTACTGCTAATCTGATGGGTATGCTGCACTTTAGAAAAGCTTGACAAAGAAAGGAATGAAGTAAGTTGCCTTATTCGCATGCTACTTTCACTCACACACACACACACACACACACACACACACACACACACGCACACACACACAAACAAATACACACAGAGTCTTTTCTCAGTATATTGCTTATATATTTCATATCTCTCTGATGGTTAATCTATTATTCAAGTATTAGCCATTTGATGTCTTTAATGTTAAAATATAGTATTTGTTTTTACCCATGAATACTCAAATCAACTATTTTACAACAAAGCAGAGAAAAAATAAAGTGCGTGATTATTTTCTGATTGGAAAATGATCTCTTTTTTTAACTTTAATTTCTGAACACAAACTTTGGTTTTAGTGGTTGTGTGTTATTCTTCTTCTCTATGTAAAAAGTATCAATACCAGTATTGATATCACCAATAATGGCCCAATATTTACTTGGCATCAATTCAATTCTGAGTGATTATACTGACTAGTAAAATAAAGGAGGAGCAGTGAGAGAAACGCTCTGATGGCAGAATCAGTTTTGCTGTGGCATGTACCAACCTGACAAATGTTTGCTGTTGTGTTTGTCGGCTTAATCCATGTTTTGATTGGACAGGTCATGAATACTACAATGTCTTCACCTGATCTGTTCTGCTGACGTGACCAGGTGAAGACACATTTCATTTCAGCCCCTGGCTGCAGACTGATGTGTGAATCACACACTCATCACAGTTTTCACTCCCTGCAGAGATTGAAGAGGCTCCTGAAAGCTGCTTTAGGTTTGTTTCTTTTGCGCTGTTGGGAATAATCCTGTAAGTCTCCCGTCCCTGAGCTCTGTAGATTTGGTTGTTGTATCTTACTTCACAGCAGGGTTCACCCAGCACCCAACAGACAGGGTCACTTTAAAGGGACAACAGCATTTCCTCATCTATTGTTAATTCCCTTGTACACATCTGAACATTCCTCCCTCTTGACCAACACACTGTGCTGTTTTTTTTAGGTCATCGTCCATTCATCTTTTACCTTGCTGACCTCTTTATGTCAACACGCCAACACAGGTAGCTATGCAATTCAGGTCAAAGTCAAAACAAATGACCGATGAGCCTCTGCTGAAATCAGACCAGACTTCGCTGCCAGCGTGCCTCATCGCCGCAGCATGAGTCAACACAAAGCAGCGCAGTCATCTGCAGATTAAGAGGGATTAACTTTACTTTCACCCATCCATCATTTTGGTAATATCCAGGTCAGCTCTCCGCAATTCATACTGTTCTTTGTTCAATACAAAGAAGAAAAAAAAAGACGGTTACATAATATGACACGCCCTGGGAGCTCTCATTGTACCATCACATCAAGAGTGTCAATTAGTTACAAACATTTCCGTCCAATAAAAATGGTGAACCTCATGGACCGCAAACTAGACCGCCCTACACCCCAAATGTTGTGCAACTTAAGAAATAGGCTTTCTTTCCTCTCTTAAACTTTTTTTTTTTTTTAGAATTACGGTGCTCAGCATAAATGAGTACATCCCAACAGATTTGTCAGAAAACCTTTACTTTCCTATCAGAATGAAAATACTCCATGCGACACTATACTACAAAATTTTCCTACAGATATGGGCCATTGATTGCAAACAAGATTTGTGAGTTTGCATGCACTGTACTTTTCCTAACAAACTAATTCAAGACCATGTTGCAAAAATGAATACACCCCAATGAAAGTCTCAGGAGCAAAGCTAAATTTCAGACTACAAAATCCCAATGAACAAGATTTCAACCACAGGTGAGTCTATTTATTTGCTGAACAGGTGTCCAGCAGACAGTTGACTATGAAACAGGTTACTTACTAGAGAAAACTCCTTTCCATTTCATGCTGTCGGCAATGACACCACATTGAAGAGAAATGTCACAAAGCCTGAGAAAGAAAATAATTTATTTACACAATAAAGGTGAAAGCTACTAGAAGATCAGCAAAGCTCTACCTGTCAGTCAGAATACTGTAGCAAAAGTGATACAAATTATTTTTAAAGGGTTCAAAGAAAAGTCCATGGTGTCTACTGTCAAACATGGTGGTGGCTGCGTCCTTATGTGTAAACACCTACGGGGAATTCTGAAGAGACAAGTTGAGCATTACTCTCCATCCAGCATCCAGCTTCTAAAAGAGGTCGTTCTTGGAGAATGGAAGAACATAGATGTTGCAGTATGTTGCCAACTTGTCCATTCCATGCCTATAAGACTTGGTGCTGTCCTCAAAAGTCGTGGAGGTCATGCAAAATACTAGATGTCGTAGTTTTTGTTGTGGGGTGTATTCATTTTTGCATTAGCTTTTTTGAGTAAAACTGGTGATTTTGTTATCGTAGTTATACTATCAATCTTACTTTCTTGTAGTGAGTGAAGCAAATGTTCAATGAAACTTAGTTTTGTCAAAATATTGGGAATTTTTCTTGCGTTCATTGAGATATTGATTAAAATCTTACTTTTCAAAGGGAGTGTACCCATTTATGCTGAGCACTGTATTTGTTGAATTTATATGTGACACAATTTAACCTTCTGAACAGATCTGTAGTTTAAGACTCATTGGTCAGCATCTAAATTCACCCCAACCAAACCATGTAGGTATGAAATTTGAACATTTCATAGGGTTGAGGGACACATCTTCCCTGAATAACTTGGTCAACTTTTTAACCCATAACAGGTAACACCATTAATTTGGAAATTCTCCTCCAGTTGTTTTTCTTTGAACTCAAATTTTCAGCCTCTTATTTCCCATGTACGAACATCATATTTAAACTTTGCATATATTTTTATGAAACAGTTAAACTTTTTTCTTTCAACATTCGAGACATCTCCACCCTTTTTTTCTGTCAAATTTGAGGTTTTCATGATTTGGAAAACATCATATTCTATGTAGAATGGTCCAGATATCTTTAAAATTAGTGAAATTAGTAAAATCCTTTTTGTAATTTGCAGTAAAAATTATGTATTAATATTTTGGTAACACTTAAGATAGGGAATGCATGTTCACCATTAACTAGGTTCTTATTAACATGCATATAAGTAGCTAATTAGTATTTATTAAGCCAGCATTAACCCCTTATTCTACCTGTATTGCACCATGTATTCAGACTTTTCCATATATTAACTCCTAATTATCACTTATTGACTACAAATTAATGAATATGTGTTCCTTAATCTAAAGTGCTACAAATATTTCTCTTTGTTCCTTGGCTGTTACATATAAACACTGTCTGTGAATGCTTTGTTTTTGTTTTGTTTTGTTTTGTTTTTACATTATTATCATAAAAATAACCAAAGAGTTAATGCTGTCATACTAATTGGAGACTCATGTGGGAGTCATGTGGATGGACAGGATAGAAGAGGAAATAAACCGGTGGCTGCTCCGTCACTACTGGGAAGGTTAACAGTCATTAAATAAGAATGTCATTTTGTGTCCATGTTGTTATGTCATGATATTTAAGGATCTCTCGTATTTCTATCGCTGCGTTCTACCTCACGTTTTAATTCAACATGAGGAGGAGCAGCACATGCACCTGTTGTTTGTTGTGGTGTAACAGTAAATAAGCTAAAGCAGTCACTTGACCTCCAAGCTATGTCTGCTATTCCTCAAGTACAAGACTGTGGTTTGGACTCATTACACGTGACAATGGTTACATACATTCCAATTACACGTGTAAGTATTGTTGGGAAAATATCAAATTAGCGTTGCTTTATGTGATTTGATGAGAGAAAACACAGTCAGAATTAGTATGTTTTGTGCTGGCTGTTTTTTTAGCTTGGACGTGCTTTTAGCAGGTTAAATTGAGTCTGTTTTAAAAACTGGAATGATCTGTTTACATAACTTAAAGAGATGAAACAGGAAGAGTGATATAAGGACACACCCATCAACACAACTAATATAGAACGAATTATGGTTTAGAGCTCCTGGGAGTTTTTGGTTGATGCGATGAATATATACAACACACATACAGGTGTTTATATCTAGAAGTCATGGTGACGGTAAAGATTAACTGCACTGTTGTAGAAAAGAAAAATACATAAATATATTTTTCATGGCAAAGATTTCTGATGACTGATTCATTTTGGCATTGAAATAAATCACAGTGAGATTTTTGTAAGAAAGCACAGTGTCACCTTCTCATCAGGAAAAATATCTCATGAGCCAATTACATGGCATCAGCTTTAGTGCATTTAGACATGTAGACTAAATTAAAGAGAAGCTAATAAAGTTCAAACTGAGAATCAGAATGAAGAGGAAAGGTGATTTGAGAGACTTTGAATGTGGCATGGTTGTTGGTTGAGCAGTTCTCTGGGACTAAACATCTTGTTGATGCCAGAGGTCAGAGGTCAGAGGAGCATGGAAAGACTGGCTAGAGATGATAGAAAGACAACGGGACCTCAAAGAAAAAAAAATGTTTACACACCAAGGTCTGCAGAAAATATTATCTCTGGACACACAACACATCCAACCTTGAAGCAACTCCAGCAACAGATGAGCACACCTATAGGGTGACCCTCCTGTCAGCTAAGAACAGGAAACTGAGGTTACGATTCACACGGGCTCAACAAAGCTGGACCATAGAGACATTAAAACGCTGCCTGATGAGTCTGGATTTCTGCTCCACATTCAGATGATTGGTTCAGTTGAACCAAACCCATACCAATAGCTGACCCCCTACCTTTGCAGCTTTCTTTAAATGATAATCTACTCCAACCATAACCATTTTTTAACTAATAAAGGTATAAATAGGCTACAGATCATATGGGCTCACCAAAACTGGACCATAGACAACTGGAAAACACTTCCTGGTCTGATGAGTCTGGATTTCTGCTCCACATTCAAATGGTTGACTCAGAGTTTGGAGGAAACAACATGAAAGCATGAATCCATCCTGACTTTTTTTGGGGAGATTTACCTGACATACCTTGGATCCTTTAATACCAACTGGTTTAAAGTCCACAGTCTGCCTGAATATTGTTTCTGACCATGTCCATCCTTTTATGAGCACAGTGTGCCCACCTTCTGATGGAGACTTCCAGCCCTCTGTAAGTCTAGAATAAGATCATTTCAGAATAAATTTGTTCAGCAACAAATCTGCAAATTGGCTTAAAGGTCACACAGGTCAAATCTGCAGTAGCTGTGTGAAACTGTCATGCCAATATGGAGTGAAAACTCTGAGTAAGGTTTCCAGCACTTTTTATGAAAGCAGTTATGAAAGGCAAAGGGAGGACCAACCTGGTATTATCTGGGTAGATCTGACCGAGTGGCCTGTGAGTTTCTATTTCGATAATGAAGAAGCAAAAAGAAAAAGAAAATATACTGCTTTATATACAGGGAGGTCAAAGGTCACCACAAATGCAAGGTTTCTCTTAATTAATTGATTATTTTCAAAAAGAGGACCCAAGGGTTGTATTTCCTGTGTTTGAAGGTGCCATAGTTGTTGCTGGAATCAAATTTTTGTTTGTGTATTCAGAATTTTGTCATCTTTTGCATTTCAGTTTAAGAGTTTTTCTCTCAGTGGAAAACTTTGGTTATAGAAATGTAAAAATGTAATTCCATTTTATGTAAACATAATTGCAGTCCGCGCTGTCAACGTGTCACTCTCAATACCGTCTGTAAGAATGTGTCATATTCAGGGTTAGCCCCACCTACAAGATTCAGCCCATCATCAACAAAAAGTATCTGATTAGCTTTCAATTTGCATTTGTACATAGTCATACATTCATCTGTCCTTCTAGCAGAGTGGATTGTTTGGCGTTCTTATCCATATTGTGATTTGACGATGTAAAGCTTGTGTTTTGTTGCATAACAAAGACAGTAATATCACCTTGTAGCTTTCATTTCACTGACAGTAAACACAGAAATCTTCATCACATAGTTTCCTTGTGGGACAATCAGCATAACTTAGATATCACAAATACTAATTTCTGCAGTTTTCCTCATTATTTGATTCTATTTTGTTATTTTGGGTGGAGTATCAGTGAGATCTGTTGTTAGACAAAAGCTCAGGATCAGGTTCAACCTGTCTGACAAATCACTACAAGGAAGACGTTGGAGTCAACACCCCTGCTGTCAGTCAACCACAGTGTCACACAGATACCTGGGACAGGTGTATGTGCGTGTGTGAGTGTGAGCGACACTACGCGACAGTAATAACCAGCTGCAGTGATTTCAAGTCTCTTATAACAGAGCGGAGGGAACACCAGCTTGTTGCTCGGCCTCATCGTAATATGATCGATGCCTGCGTTCAGCATGGACACACAGGTAAGAGCTCAAATGTCTCTATGAGGTCATCTTGATAATATCGATGACTTTAAACTTTATATTTGGCTCTACGCTGACTGTTAGTGTAAAACCGAGGAAAAAAATAATAGCCAGTATTTTAACTTTCAATGTGCAATACAGATAACTCACATGTCTTGAAATTCTCCAAAAGGTGAACCTGAAAGTAATGAAAAGAAATATTGATATTATTATTGTTCTTATCAGGAGTATTTGTGTTATTGTTATTAGTAGTGTTATATATTCATTTCCCGTTTGTTTTTTTTTGTTGTTGTTGTTGTTTTTTTATGGAAAAGCTTGAAAAAGACAGGAATTGTGGGGGGAGACAGAGGGGGGGCCAATCATGTTAGAACATGGAATCACTCCCATGACCAGGACGACACGGACCGTCGCCTTTGTACATGGGACGCATACTCCACCAGCGACATCCTTGCCTGGTCCCCAGAGCCCTGATCTAACTCATAAGAGACGTTTCTTTTCCAATTAAATATTCTGCTTTTAAGCATAAAAAGAAGGAAGTAATAATAATCAAAGCATCCTCATTGCCCTTCGAGCACAGCGTGATGTAGAGACGAGGTTAAAACCGACATTATTATAAAAACAAACTGCAATAATATCTAAGATCCCCTGTGCTAGAAGAAAGGAATACCTTTTCTGTTTATCCAATAATCTCCCATTATTCAGTTTTTTTTTCTCTTAATTACTTTTTCCTTCTTCTAAATTAGCGTTTTACCTTGAATTGACTTGTGTAATGTGAAGGATAGTATAAGAGACATCGACTCTGATATATTGTAAACTTTTTAAAAAAGAAGACAGTAAAAAAAACATCAACACTTGCGAACATTTTTAAACTAAAATGAAACTAATTATGCAAAACTTGATTATTTATAAGGTGGAAATGTAAACCACAGGTATATAAGTTTCATCTATAAGGGTGGACAGGAGGGCGTGAAAGAAGACTTTGATGCTTGTGTAAAGAGTCACTGCATCAGTTTGTTTAGCAGGGTTTAACCGTACTAAGACAAAAGTGTAACATGATGTATGATCTGAAGATTTCAGTCATCAATCAGGATGATGTGACCTGAAAACAGTCAGACACGGAGAGTCAAAGAACTCAAGGTTAAATGTCCAGTACTGCTGCCTTTTTTTTTCTCCCAAATACTGAACTTTGGCAACAAAAAGGTGTAAAAAAGTTGATTATAATTTTTTCCTTGTTGTGTCCACAGGTGAAAATAGACATGACACAAGGAGAGATCCAGAAAGAGAAAACTGAAGAGCCGGTGTTGGACGCTGCTGAGAGAGAATTCCTCAAAGATCTTTACATTTTCATGAAGAAGAGAGATACACCCATCGAGAGGATCCCAAACCTGGGCTTCAAACAAAGTAAGCTTCAATATCTTTAACTTCAGGGCATTTTCATCAGCAGTTGTAGCTTGAACGCGTTGCTTTTTCACAGCATTTAATGCGTGTTATACCGTAAAACTCAGTTAAACCGTCGAATAAAGCTAAACCGGTTCCCTAACCAAACGTCTCATTAAACAAAACTTGTTCCAAATTCAATGACAAGTTCTTTGATTTAAGACTAACACAAAATACAATTAACACGTTTTAACCAACCCAATGGCTCTGAACAAATGTGTAAAGACAATGTGGAAGAGACACCACACAAACCAAACCACAACTCCTGATACAGTCACACACCCAAAGGCTCTTTGTTAGGCACAATAATAATTTTAAAACAATTTATAGCTTTAGCACCAACACACTTTCTTTGAAATAGAATCTTAATCATACTTTTTTAACCCTGAGTCATTTGTGGTCTGAAGGTCGTGATGTGCCAAAATTAAGATTACAGAAAAATGTGATCAGATTTCTTTACGCAATTCAGTGCATTTCACTTATTATCGTACTTTAGGAAGTTTGTTCTCAAGCTTTTTAACCCAAAAAGAAGCATTTTCCTCTTGTTCAAACACTTCTCAAGGCCCTTGTTTCTCTAATTTCAACATTCTGGCTTTAAGATTTCATGTTGCGTGAAAACAACTTTCTGCAGGGACAGTTTAAAGAATTTTTCAAATTTATTGTTTTGATCATGTGTTTTTGCAGATACACTTTTTTAGAAACTACAATTGAAATATTTGACCCATGATCTCTCTCTGGGGAAACATTTACCTGAGCTATACAACAGCCAAAGAAAAAGGACTTTAGTTTGCCTCCTTTGGGAATTACTGACTATTGTGAAGTCATTCACTTGTAAAACTTTGTGGAAAAAGAACGGATTTGGTAACTAAAGTATCAAAGATTAAAAATGTATTTGCTGGAACTATAACAGAAGATAAGAGAGAGAATATTAGCCAGATAAATCTAAAAATAATAAAGACACCATGTCTGATTCAGATACCGAGTGAATCTATGTCAGTTGATAAAATACTAAACTAAATTATAAAACTCTGTTTAATTTTTTTTTTCTGTATTTTTCAGTTGATCTCTATGTGCTGTTTAAAACTGTCCAAGAAATGGGAGGCTACCACCAGGTAATTACTTTAATTTTACTTCCTTTACTGAAGTTTTGTTGTTGTTACCATTTTCATAAAGGACTTGGAATTATGTTTTGTCCTCACTTTTGATTTGAAACAGCATCTCTTGTATTTATTATACTTACATGTTGATGAAGTGATCAGCGAAGAGGAAGTCATTGAGTGACAGTTTGCAGATTGACATTATCATTTACTTTGTTATGACAGGGAATTGTATTATTTTAACGAGGGCTAAAAGCTCTTTGCTATGTTTGACATGCTCTAAATGATCCGGTACATGCCGAGTTTATATTTGCATTAAGCATCAAGGTGACACTGAATAAATAATACATGATCTGCACTCTTCCAGGTGACTGCACAGCAGATGTGGAAACAAGTGTACAACACTCTGGGTGGAAACCCCCGCAGCACGAGCGCGGCTACCTGCACCCGCAGACACTACGAGAAGTGAGTTATTTTGGCCCCAGAGGTGTTTGTGGAGCTGAGTGTTGTTTTCTTTATCTGATGAAATGTTGTGTTTGTGCAGGCTGCTCCTGCCGTATGAGTGTCAGAAGAAAGGAATACCTGTGAGTCTGCTGCCTCAACACCAGCCCAAACCTTTCCCATTCACTAACTTAAGTAAAGAAGAGGATGATGGGCAGAGACCGGCTAAACGCAGACTGATATCAGTGCCCCTGCCACAGGTTGGTATCATTTAACACCAAGAGAAGACATGGATATGTTAATGATTTAAAAGGATACTCGCTATGCTTGTAACTTTACAAACTTTGTTATGACAAAAAAATAGAAATCATATGTACACTACAAAAACTGAAATTTAAGCAACTGTTTGTGTTTGAATCTGATAAATAAAAAGCCCTTTTCAAGATACTAAAAGACAAAAACAACACCCAGACAAAGCAAGAAAGAAAAACTGCCAGTAGGAAAATAATTAAAAAAAAATTAAAAATGTACTTGATTGGTTTCTTGGACATTTGAATCACATTTTATATACACTTGTTAACTAGTGGATATTTTTTACTCTAAACAAGCAATTCAGAGCTATATTTATTTAAAAAACACATTGGCAGGTGAATTTGGCTCACATTATGTCTGAAAAGACTTTCTTTTTTCTTTTTCTTTTTTTTTTACTGAAAGTGAGCCATAAACACTTGTTCAGAATTCATTTTTTGCATTTTTCAAGTTCACTTCTGTAAACAATCCAGCTCCAGCTGAAACATGCCTTTTGTTATTGGTTGCAAAAAAAAAACAAAAATCAGTGGCTTTGTGGCTGGGAGTGCAATAAAAAACTTCTTGTCTCCTAAAGCAGCCAAAGACAACAGCTGGTTAGCTTGAATCAGCACAAAGCCTTGGATGGATCTCAGGTTTACCAAAGGAGAAAAAAAAAGGAAAAAAGAAAAGAAAATAACTGATCACTTGAGATGTAGAGAGGCTGTTTAGACACCTCTAAAATCTCTGAATTTTCCTTCTGCCTCTGATAAATGCCTTTTCTCTCTGACAGAACTCCGTTGAATCAGACCCACATGGAAGAGTCTTTTCTCTGCCGCTCCACTATCCTCAATTCTACCGACAATCTCACACACTTCAGGCTCCACATGTTCCCATCTCCTCCCAAGTTCTAACACCGGTAACTCCCCCAGCCACCCAGCCCTGGTTCTCTTTCGCTCCATCGCGTCCAAACTCAACAGAAAGAGCTGAAGAACCACTGAAGCACCTGCGTTACCTCGCTGAGCAGTACAAGACCTCGTCAGGACTGGCTGAGCCTCTGAACCTCAGCGTCAAAGCATCGGCACAAGAAACCAACAGCAACCCCGTCTCTTCGTTTGCGCCACCCTCATCCAGCAAGTGCCCAAAGTTCCTGAATAAACCATCCACTTTGTACACTCCCCAGAGTCCACAAGTCAGGAGTGAGGGAAGTGAGGCACAAGAGGATGATGCTGGGTCAGAAGAGCAACTGTATTCACACCCTTTGAGAGACAGAGAGGCATATATTGTTGATGTCAAAGATATAAAAACCTCCAGCCCAAGGTATCTTCATCGTCCCGCCAGTGCAGAAGACACTCCCGCTTTGGTGCAACAGTCCAGCTCACCAAAGGCAGACTTCACAGCACAGATTAAGGAAGAAGGAGGAAGATATGAGAATCTAAAGGGCCTCACCCCCAGTCAGATACTGCCCACCCTCGCCAGAGAGAACGGAGGCAAGATGGAGATAGAGATACCGCTCTATTTGTTGCACAGTTTGCTGAAGTTGTGTGGCCCAACAGCGGCACTGCACGGACTGAAGCAGCCCCCCACTCGTCCTTCTGTGGAGCAACAAAGCAGCTGCACCAACGCAGACACGCATTTGTCATATCATACAAGTCCACAACAGCAGAGTCCAGATGTTGAAGATCTGAGGCTGAGGAAGAGGCACCTGCCAAGCCCCACAGCACCGTCCAACCAAACACCCAGCCCCCCTCTTAACACAAGCCAAAGCCCCTTCAGCAGCTACAGGCTCTTACCCCCAGACAGCATCTTGAAAAACGCAGCAAGTCAGGATGTCATCTCACTGGATCAGACACAGTATAAGCCTTACGCCTCCAGGTCTCCAAGTTTCTGGGAGAATTATAACAGAGGCGGCCAAGTGAAAAAAGAATCATACAGCTCCCTTACGGTCAATCAAGACTCTGCAGGCTCAAAGTCCGATGACGATGTAGTCCTGGTAGAGACGGTAGAGAAGTCAGCAATGGTTCCTTCACCTCTGCTCAGGATGGGGTCGGGCTCTGCTCCTCTTCTGCAGTTCACTACTGAGGAGGTGATGAAGCTGAAGGAAATTATCTCCAGGTTATAGAGAAGATCTGGCAGTGACAAAGAGACTCTGTAACACTTTGGTCAATTTATAAACCAATCAGACTCTCACGTTTGTCCATTGGTCAGTGGTTTTTGTTGAAATACTCTGACCGGGAGTAGATTTTTGAAGAGGCAATGATCTGACTTTTTCTGCACTCAAACCAGGATAATTCCAGATGTGGTTTACTTCATAAGCTCCCCACATGGACAATTTTCTGGATACAACCAAAATGAAAACCAGAAAGTCTTTCCTGTTTCCTGTTTGGTGTCCTATCAATCATCTAATGGCATTACTTACTTATACAGACATTTTTTCAACAATGCTGTGTAACCACTGAAGTTGATTTTTCATTTTTGTGACCGTCAGGTAAAGAAATGTACAAATTCAAGGCTGACATCCAGCACCATATGCTTTTTATATCATGTATTTTACTGAAGCTTTTTGTTTGTCACATATGTAAATATATTTGTGTGAAGAGTTTAATACTAACAATATAGAGCTTGATTTAAACTGTCTTTTTTACACATGTATTATTTGTACATCACTTTGTATGCATATTACAGATGCAATGTAAATTTAAATAAATTAAAGTCAAAATATAGACGTTTCCCGGATCATTTGTTCATTTTGTTGCTTGTTGTCATACTCACTGTGAGCTGAAACCACACTGGGTGCTCCTTCCCCCTTTTCAAGCCAATGGCATTGCATCCATGGTTTCCAAAAAGAATGTTAGATCTGGATTCATTAGACCTTTGGACAGTTTTCCACTGCCCCTCAGTCCATCTTAATAAGCCTGAACCTCTTAAGACCCAAGTGTTTGTCTGGTGTGCATTTTGTATTTCTCCTTGCTATTTAAGAACATTAAGCCCTAATTCGTATAAAAACTAAACTTGGTCTTTGTACAGAAAGTTACATTTTTTGTGTTGTTGTGTGGTGTAGTGTTGTGATTAATTTTTAGTCAAAAGTCTTATTGCTTTTTACTACACTTTTTTTCTCACTGAAATGGGTGCAAAGTTATGACATCGCCAGAAGATGACATAGAAAGTGCCCTTAACAGTGGCCAATGGATTTAAGTTTGTTTTATAAAATGAAGTTTCATGGATCTGAGAAGCAGAAATGTAATGGTCACATATGAGGACACCAGGTCTTAAGAGTTTAAGTGAAGTCAGTCTCTGCTGGTCCTTGATTATGTTTGTATTTTGATGATAGGTGCTTCTGTGTGGCAGCTCATTGTAGCAGCTCCCTATTTGTTTTATATTCTTTTTTTTTCCCTCTCTTTTAAGTGACCTTCATATTTGGCGTCTGTAATGATGTTATATATCTCGTTTGTTGACCGTGGACACCAAACTGGTTCCATCCGCGGGGTTATTTATTTTGTCCCTGTGTGTCCAGGGTCTTGCATGTAACCAGTGTTGCATTTTTTACACAAGAGAACAACTGTTAGCAGCCCAAAGCATGACAGTGCTAACCAGTGCTTACCAGTGCTAGGCCTGATTTTCCCTGTGAGCGAGAAGGAGGTAAGGACACTGTGTTGGTGCTTACTTACCAAGAAGAGACGACATCTACCTGTCCTTCTATCCATGTCAGGGGGGAATGCAAGCTCTGTGTCCTATAAGGTTGAAGAGCTAGCTGCGCTTACTCAACACTGGAGGGAATACCAGCTGACGGCTGACGGAGCTAACACCTGACACAAAGTCTTTTAAATATTATATTCTAGGTTACATTTATCATATTATTCTGTTTGACACACAAATATTGATCTGTTTGCAGTCAATGGTTTTGACCCCATGCGGTGAGCTCCACTTCAGAGTCAAGTCTGTTTTAAATGCGGTGCTTCCTGGAGGCCAACAGATTGGAGCTAAAGAGTTTGGTTTTCGGAGCTGCTGAACCATTTCTTTCCCCAGTCTTTGACAGTTGTGAACCGCCTGCCACTATTACTTTTGGGAGATTAAGCGTACTTGAAATGTCCTTTCGACTTCTTATAACGTCACTGACAAATTAAAATAGGATAAAATGAACTGGGAGGTGCTTATCCAGCTGTTTTTAAGTTCCAGTGATTAAAAAATATTCTGGCAGCGAGCATCTCGAAAACATGATTTTAAGTTTACACATATGGCTCTGGAGATACCAAAAATTGTTATCAACACATTACACAACTCTTTTGGAATTAGAGTTTGACTTATATCATTTCTTTCAAACAGCACCTTTTTTATCGGACTCATAAATCTCCTAAAGGACATAAAGTTTCTGTCCACCCAAGTAGTAACTAAAACCTAAAATAAAGAGAGGGTGTGGTGATTATTACAGGAATGTCTGCGTCATTTTCCACCAGAACCTACTATTAATGCCAGAGTTAATGCTATGAACATACCTGAACTGGGGAGTTGCTCACATATTTTACGTAATATAATATGTTATATAACACTCAAGAATTCCTCTTAAAATCTCTGTGGTTGGCAAAACTCTCTAACCTTTCATCCTTTTGTGAAAAAAACATCCAGACTTCATCTCTAAGCTTTGAAACCTTAACAAGAGTCACTCCTTCTGGGTTAAAAGAAATATTCCATTGTTTGTGGAATATGCTCGAGGCTGTCTTGTGCAGCGTGCTATTACAGTAAAAGTAGTTATTTTTAGAATAAGTGTGGAATTCAAAGGCGTGACTACAACACGGATATAGAGGTGACACTCCCACTGCTGCTGCTTGTGATGCGGATAATTGCGTGCAAATTGCTCCTTTGAATCACAAAAGTGCCATTACAACTATTATGGTCTTTTGTCCAGAACAGGACTCTCAGTTAACCATTAAAAGAAGAAGCCTACTTGCTTAAGCCACTAGGTTTAAGAGCTAATCCCTCCTCTTCCAAAGTTGTTATTTTGTACAGTTCTCAATTTGAACTCAGTTGAATGCAACGTGCCACTGTGGTTTAGAAAAGCTATAAAAAAAAAAAAATCACTTATGAGGAACGCCTTGTTTTGAGAAACACAATATCAAAAGTATTTTATTTCCACAAGTCAACAAAGCTTTGCTGCATTCAGTCCAATCATGTGGCCTTCACTCATGCCCCAGGCCTTTCTCAGCAGGGTGTAGCACGCTTGTAGTATGTTCGAAGACATTGTAGTGAGGAGAAAGTTATGCTCTTGAAAGGTTGAGGTTTACACATCACCAGACATCAACATGTGACTATCGGCCTATTAAAAGTTTGACACAACAAAACTCCACATGACTATCCAGGAATCTGTTGTGCACATCATGTATTTATATCAGTGATAAACAAATAAGGTACAGTAGAAAACAGCTCAGACAGTGTGTTTCAAAAGACTTTCTACATTTTGAGTTTAACTTCACAAGATGCAGTATCTTAACAGTGTTATTTATCCGCTTTGAGACTTTTATATATATATCTTTGTTTGTATATCTTTATAACAGTGAGATCATCGCCTTTATCTTTATTTTGGTGACAGAATCTATAGTGCTTTTTTCTGACTTGACTCTCACCAAGGCGTTGTGGAGTGCTGACCTTTTTTTAATCAGACTTTTCTTTGTTCAAGACAACTTTTCTTGAGATGCAAAGCGATGAGGTAAGGTGTTTAGTTGTAGTTTGAAATGTGATACCAATCAAACTATGTAAACTCAGCCTGTAGTGTTCAGAAGATGAGTAGACGCAGTGTTGCTCACAGCACGGTGCTCTAAGACATGAACCTACAGAACCTACCAGTGCTCATCTACCAACCCCATCCTCACAGATCACTACGGTATAAATGCTGCATGTGGGTTGGAACATTATCACAAACAGATTAACCCATGTTTCAGCCTTTGGCTTGTGCTGTATCACTCTTCTGTTCATCTTTCTTCTGCTCTGATGTCCTTTTTCTGTCAGACAGTCCAGCTACAGTTCCATGACTACAGTTCTTTTAACAGCAAGCATGTCATTTTGGGTTTGAGACATGTAGAAATAGTAGTCTTGACCTAAATTAAAAACTTTATTTTCAGATTCAGTGTTTAAATGTTAGATCTGATACTTAAAGCTCATGTAAATTTTGTGGTTGAGACAGTTTTGGAGCCTCCTGTGGACCTCTTCAGTGTTTGTTGATTCCTGCTTGTTTGCGTCAGTGCTGTTTTCTTGTACAAAAGACACACCCTGCTGAGCGTTTTGGTTGTTGGTAAAATTGTCCATGGATTGAGTGAAACCCTTTATTAAGGAGGTTGTATTTTGGTCTGTCACCTGTACAATGGTTCACGAATTTAAAAAGGACAAAAAAAATAACCTTTATTCTTCACATCAACTTTGAATTTGACATCAAACATTTAAAGTTCAGATTTAAAACTTCTCTTTGAAATTCAACAATTATATTAAAAATTCAACAGTTCTTATTTAAATGATTTTATAAATTTTGTCATAATCAATTTAGTTCACGCCATATTTTGATGTTTTAGTGGAAAATGTGAAACTCTTTATTTCCAGCGAATGCAATGTAACAATCAGAAAAACTTAAAACTTAAACTGAGTGTTTCCAGTTAACTGAATCCAGACAACACTGAGCTGTTTAAGACATTTTTCTGGGTCATTTAAGAACAAACGCCATGGAGAAAAACCAGTGGATATTATAAACCAATGTCCTTTCCTTTTGTGACATCACACCATTGGGCCACTGTGTCCACTTCCTGAAACCAGGGGAATTCACAGAGAGCACAGGAAAACTGTTTGTCGTCCTTCCAGTGTGACCAGGTAGTGACATCAATAACTGTAGAGACAAGGTGAAAACAGACTGTTAAAAAAAAGGAAAAGGACAAAAAGGTTGGTGTTGCATCAAATCAGACTTCCAGTCTGTCCCGATACCACACCACAAGTTGTCAAACTACCTGTAACACATACTTGAAAATAAAAGTAGGGTCCTTGTGACATTCACCCTGGAACAAACATTCCAGTCTGCAGACAGAACTCATCCCGCCTCCCTGACGGTTGATGTTATTCAAGCTTGTCCCGATTACAACCACAAGCTGAGCTGTAAGGCTGCCAGCTTTTTATTTATCTCTGCATCTGTTGGTATGAGGATATGGGACTTTAACTGACGAGGAAACACACAAAACTTGTTTTGTTTTTGCTAAACCACCGTGACACAGATGTGTGTGCTTTAATCTGATTGTATGAATTAAAGAATAAAGTCCTTCAGTGTCAGTAACAATATTGAATTTACGAAATAATCATGAATACATGAAAAAACACTGATTGTTTTGTCTCTAACATAGTTTCTCAGGACTGTGTGGGTGTGGCTCATAATTTTTTGTTGACATCAGAGTGCCTTTGTTAGTAACAAGAATACGACACGTCACCAATTTGTCCAGTAGAGCCCTGAATAGTGTTTGAGGCTGAGTCACATTCAGGGAGAGGAAGCCTTGTTGTGATCAGATGACTCTAGTCACTGAACACCTAGAAACATCATAATTATCTCATCATATTACACTCAGTAATAAGCAACCACATTACACCAGCTAAGATCACTATATAACTGAAACCTTACCAGTGTCTATGTCTTCTTCTAGTAAAAAATTTGTTAGCCGTTTACAGTACCAAGGCTGTAAGTCCCTTCGATGACACTACACCAGTCTGTCAAGTTTCACAGTGAGAGGGAATCCATCCCTTTTGTTGGAAAAAAAAAGAATTTCATGCATTTATTTAGATGTAATTTTGGACACTGGGGCTGGACTTTCTGACTGAAAAAGGAGGTCAGAGAAGAAGAAATCTAAACAGGAGAGTGATAGCACAGGTTAAAACATAGGTTAAGTTGTTTGTGATAATGTTCATTATAACCAAGCAGTTATTCTGCAGTGATCTGCTCGAACCTGAGAATCTATCAATGAAATTAAAAGCCAGGTTACGTTTGCTCTGCTTGGTAGATGAGCACTGGTAGGATGTAATCAGGTTTCATTTAAGATACACAGTACAGAAATGTCTCAGGCATGAAAACATATTTCATCCAGAAACGCAAAAAAAAAAAAAGAACAGTGAAAAGAGTCAGGGTTTACATGGAAATACTGTGGAGCTGAAAACTGTTATGTGTATGCAAGGCCTGAATTTGACGATACAACTGCAGGACTTGTTCACACAACAACAGTTCGGAGGCTGAAGTAGAGATAGCTGATCAACCAGTGTATATATTAAATGTTTCTTCACTGGTTGCAGAATTGCTGCAATAGGTAGACGCACATTTTGTTGAAAGGCAATCAGCAGATTCAGCAGCACAAGCACGACAGGGGAGTGCCCCATTGTTACTATCATTGCTGTTGTCTCGGCTCACATGGCCATGCCACCATGAAAGTGTAATGCACAGGCACAAAGCACAGTTTGATGTCAGCTTTTCCACTGTAAAACAATAATGCCCCAAACCAAACCATTTTCGAAAGTTTCCATTTCAGGTCAGTAAACAAGCGGCCAAAGCCCAACAGTACATACAAAGAGTTATGTCAAGTTCTGGAAACAGTCTTTATCCTGGAAAACAGCGTAACTTTAATCACAGGTGCCACAGCAATCAAAGGTCCTCACAGAGCCTTTAGGTCTAATATGACCATTTTTACTTAATTTAAGACACAAACACAGCTCAGCTTTCAGATTCTGCAGCCAAAGTGGTACTAAATTACATGGGTTAGGACTTTTCTGTGGTCATAAAAGGCATTGCATGTCTTTTCAGTTCCTTGCCCCTGCAGAAAACATTCAAAGCATTCATTTCAAATTTGTAACTGAAATCACTCAAATTCAAAGCAAACACCATGAATGAGTCACCTATGGACACTTTTTTTGAGGACATGCAAAAGTGCAAAGGAGGAATGAGGAATGATTATAAATTCACATGGTGCATTCAATCCTCAGAGCTCTGAGTCATAGCTTGTTGAGACAAAATTATTCACACACAAAGCATTCAAAGTCAGACAAAGCCAGTGTTGTGAACCTGGTCCAAGCCTCACATATATCAAAGAGTTTGGTCCAACCTGTTCCCTTTTTCTCTGGCTTCACTCTGTACACAAACCATGACTCTTTTCGACAATACCTGTAGAATGAAACACCCACTTTCATTGTGAGGGGACTTAAACTTGCAACATTGTTTGCCATCCTCAAACGTTAAATAACTCATATAACAGATTGTTTGCCTTCACTGTGTGTAATGTAAGGAACCTTTATGAGTTTGTTTCAAAGGGAAGCAGTGTTCAGGTCAATGCAGCTCTCAGGAGGATTATTGGAGTATGTATGTGTCTTTTGTATTCATTTTCCATTACGAGTCACAAACCAACTGGATAGACAAGACAAGAAATCAGACTCCAATTTGTAATTACACGTTATAAATAACTACATGATTAGCTCTGAAGCTGCAGGTTATAGAAACCACTCTGAATGGGCACATCAAAAATCAGACCCATGCTAAATCCCCCAGCTTTCATCTTCCGATGTATTAATTATGTTTCTGAAATGAATGATGTTCAAAATTATGTCTACATTTACATTTTCTGTCAAGGTCTCAAACCAAACCAAAGTATATCCATTAGGGTCTCACAAAACTACATTTGAACTATGCAGACTTCTTGTATGAAAGTCAAGATCTGTACATTGAGCTGAAACTCACCAACTCTTACATCTGACTTCTTTAAATGAATGTTTTTATCATGATATAAAACTTTGAGAATTAAAAAAACATTTGAGAAAACAAGTCCAGATTGAAGCTATGAAAAGGAGCAGAGAGAATAAAAAATGTTGCAAAACAAGAGGATATCAGAAATATTTCAGGCTAAAAATGTTTGCAGGACAAAACATTCTAAATATGAAAAAATAATCCTGATGAAATCCTGATCCTGCCATAAAAACACCTTGACATACAGTTGTGCTCAAAAGTTTACATAACTGAGCTGACTTTATGATTTCTTGGCCTTTCCTCAGAGAATTTGAATGATAACACAAAAACTTTTCTTTCACTCGTGGTTAGTGGTAGGGTGAAGCCATTTATTAACAAACAACTTTATTTACTCTTTCTAAATCATAATGACAATATAAACTTCCAAAATGGCCCTGATAAAAAGTTTACATGCCCCAGTTTTTAATACCTTGTATTTCCCCCTTTAACATCAATGACAGCTTGAAGTCTTTTGTGGTCGTTGTGGTTGAGGGTCTTTATTTTCTCAGATGGCAAAACTGTCCATTTTTCTTGGCAAAAAGCCTCCAGTTCAGTAAATTTTTGGGCTGTCTTGCATGAACTGCAGGTTTGAGATCAGGAGACTGAGATGACCACTCCAGAACCTCCACTTTATTCTGCTCTAGCCAATGGCAGGTCGACTTGGCCTTGTGTTTTATTATATCTTTGTCATGTTGGAACATCCAAGTAAACACACTTGTTTGACATTAAATGGCTTCACCCAACCACTAACCATGAGAGAAAGAAATTTGTTTGTGTTATCATGAATACTCTCTGAAAAATAGCCAAGAAATCATAAATTCTGCTGAGGCATGTAAACTTATGAGCACAACTTTGTCACAAGAAAGAAAAACACAGAGAAATGATAAATATTAAGATTGTGGACTATAGAAGCAACAAACAGTGCCAGCATCCTCTCCCCCTCCTATTATAACACAGAATTGTCAACTTTGTCGGGTGTAAAAAAAAAAAAAAGTAATATAACAAGTAGTGTAATATTTTACAGTTGGCAGGGAGTAATTAGGAAGGTAATGACCCGTATTTTAAAAGGGTAATTGGTGAAGAGTAATATGTTCCTTTTTTTCAGGAACAGGCCCAACACTGGTCCTGAGGTAACTATCATTTTAAGTTGATCTTTAAAAGATTAACAAGCTGTGAAATCTCAATAGGCCAGTATGTTGTATTTAACGTTCACTGTCTGTGAACCTTTGTCCTGGCTGAATACATTGTGTTTCATACCTTCAGTGAATAGTTGACAAAAAGATATGCATTATAAACATAAACATGTTTATTTTAACCATGGGAAGAATTTGTTCCTCTACTTGGTGCTTTGTGTTATTTCAGGAAGGTCGTATCCAGACACCGCGTTTTGTTCATGCGATCAGAAGCTGATGTTATGTTTCATACCTCAGGGTCAGAAGCGTGTCGATCTGCCTCCAGTTACAGAACACGCAGTGTTTGACTGTCAAAACAAGTGTGTTCTGTGCTTCACGGTGAGCTTTAGCAGAGGATTGTGTAATTAATACCCAAGGAAGAAAGAAATCCTCTTACAGTTAAACATCATTGCATCCCTATTGATAGTGGAGTTAAACGAGGTGAGTGGGACTTATTTGTCCTTATGTGGCTCTAAATTTACTCAAGATTTTCCATTTGAAACATCTTAAAATGTAAACAAGGCAAAAGTTATGGACCCAGCTCTGGGGTCTCTGCTTTTGTATTTTAATGATCCACCTTAGAAGCTGATATTTCATCAACTTGCCAAAGTCAAATGTGCTGAACTTAAACTTTGTGAAGCAGCAACTTCCAGTCTATGCAGTGGAAACAAATAACTGCAGTTCCCCGGGTGTCCACTGGAGGCTGTCTACAGAAAAAGCAGAAACCACATACACACCCATTCAAAACCCTATTTTTGCTGCAAAATTAAGCATGTTTATACGTCATGCTAAGTAGATAGCATACACACATACTAATCAATGCATACACATGCTCATCAGCTCTTTTATTGCATTGGTGAAAGAGTGCAATGGATCATATGGGACCCAGAAAGTAGTCTGAAGGTAAATCAGATAGTTCACTTGGATTGTTAACACAGGAATGGAGCTTATTGAACTTAACATGAGGAAACTTAAAGGTGGGGTCTCAAGGAATTTTTGTGACTGTTTGTAAACACAACACTGAAATTGGGCTCCTCCTCCGAGGCTTAGTACCAGCAGCAGCACACGCCTACTGCTTCCAATCATAGCTCTGTGCTGTAGCTACGTGAACATACTCAACAGCCCAGTGAGCACCTGCAGCATTCTGTTTCTACATGGAAGAGACTCAAGAGCCATGCATCTGACTTCCTGCAAAAACCTAAATGAGGTATTCCGCAAATATTATTTCATTTTTCCTCCCTGTCACTGCCTCTATTGTAGCCACTCAGAATAGCTTCCCCCACTCGTTATTATCAACTCGCAAAGTGACTTGTGCACTGGGCGCGCTGTGATTGGATGGGGTCACCACGCGTACTCTCCACCCAGAAACATTCAGTCAACCAAAACATCAACAACAGGCAGAGGAGGGGGTTGAGACAGACACTCATGTATAGAGGCCCATAGATGAGGGATGAGCAGGATTAGTCACATAAAAATTGATATTTAATTCTAAAGGAAAATCCTGCAGACTCTACCTTTAAAGAAATACGGCTTTCAAAGAGACTTATCTGGTTTCATTTTCAAATCCTTAGACATGAAATCATTTAGGAATCCTTACTTAACCCAACAGAGAGATGTTGAGGCCACTTTATAAATGACTGTCAGAGTTTCTCTGAAAATGTACCAAGGGTGTAGTCATGGGGAAAAGCGGAGAAAGGTAATGTTGTAGCTTGGAAACAGTGGAGAATGTTAAAGCTGGGGGGGAGCTTGACAAGACAGCAGCTGAAAAGTAAAAATTACCGAGTGGGGGCTGAAATGAAAGCAAAGGCACCACTCTGAGAGAATATGTTGATTTTTAGAGTTGTGAATCCTGTATGACAACGTTAACTGTAAATTATGACTTTGAGAAGAGTTAATTTCTCTTCTTGCTTCTTCTGGCACCTTTGAAACCTGCAATCAATGCAATCTCTCTGTCTATTTCTGTCCTGCCTTCTCTTTGAACCATGGCAGGGCTGTAAATGAGGGTTTTTCTCCAGTGTTTCTATCTTTGGATTCACAGATGTACAGATTAATGCAGAGGTAAGAATGTAAATGAAAGCACCGGAAGAGGCCTACCTTTCTTTGTAGTAGGAATAGAGCAAAGTACGGATCTCAGCTGATAAATCTGGAACCACGAGCCCCTCTCTGGGAGAGGAGGGTGTGACTGAAAAACAAAAAAGGGAGAGAGAGGAGAAGGGAGAGAGGGAGAAGAGACATTTAATTTTCTGCCTACATGAAAGAAATATTTCAGATCTCTTCCTTCTTCAGAAAAAAATCCCTCACGATGATTTGTGGCTGATAACAGGGCTTCAACATTTCCCTGATGGTATTATTTTGTGCTCGCTTCCTTCAGAGTGTTTTCTTTTTTGCAGTCTTTCGTAATGACTGGAATGCCCTTTGAAAATGAACATTTTGGTATTCAGACAGCACACCCACGTTGTGAGCCCAGCCATGTTTGATCCCCTTGGTTGCCTCTGTGTGGAGCGAATCTGTTCACTTTCAGATCAGCATGACTGATGCTTTTGTCAGCAGGTGCTGCGAGATAATGCACCCATTCACGTCAGCAGTCTGGCTTCTCACCCCATGCCATTGTTGGGTTGCATTATCTATCACCTTAACATCTTGCTATTTACACAAACCAGTTTGACTGCTTTCAGGTTGGACCCACTCTGGCTTTTTGCAGACAAATATAAAACGTATACAAATGAGGCGTTACATTTGACCTCTTGTCGTATCGTAAGAATTTCTGGCATGGAGGAGTAAGTAGAGCATGACCATGTGTGTATGTGTGTGTTTGTGTGTTTGCTAATAACCTGAGCTCTTAAAAACTCACTTGGTTTTTGCATTGTTTTTGCCAATGTGTGTTTTTCTGTTGCTAACATACGGGCAAAAAGATGAAGCCAACAAGGAAGTGCTTGTGACAAGAACAACTAGAAAGAAGACTTAAGGCCGGTTACATTTTTGAAATGAATGTGGTCTGATGCAAAATATTTGTGGCATAGCTTCCTGCTTGTGTGGTGTTTGTCATACTCTGAGTATTTTAGCATCCAGAGAACTAAAGTCATGAATCTTGTCGTGAGGGTTCATCCAGGTCCTGGTAAATTTGAGCTTGATCTGATAAATTAAACTGGACCTGATCCAGCTCTAGAAGGAAAAATATAGTTCCTAAGAAACGTTGAGGTTATGTGATCCCTGGTGTGATTAAGGCGTTACCTGCTAATATCCTCTACATTAGTGATTCCCAACCTGTGGGCCGGCCCCGTGGTGGACCACGGAGGTATTACAAGTGGGCCGCTAAATCATTTCCAAAATAGTCTGGATTTTAAGGGAGGGTAATTATATGAGCATACAAATAAACAGAATTATGTTTAAAATGTTAAAACTCAGTTACAGTTTAAAGGATATTAATCATGTTCAAACATTTGTATATACAACAAATTCTTTAAGAAGGCCTGATATGTAACATGATCCCGCATTTAACAAAGAGAAAAACATTTAGAGAAAAAAAATTCAATCAAAAAACCTGACAAGTAAAATTGGGTGTTTTTATTTTCCTTTTTTTTTCCAAGCAAATCAGACAACATTTTTGTCTTTGAAAAACTTGAAATAAGACAATTTTTTTGGACTTGCCAGTTGAGTGTGGCTCATATTAAGAATAAAAGGACACTTAAGCACGTGCTTAGATTTCAGTTTTTGTGATGTGGGCGAATGTGGAATGAAGGTAGTGTATTTTTGCCTGATTCACAGTTTAAGATTTATAACGACCAAAAAAAAAATTCTTACACAAAACGGAAAGACGGAAATGTTGACTGGTTCTTTTTCAGGTTTGGCAACATGAACGTTCAAAATGAAATGTGGGCTGTTTTCCTCTCCACTGTTTTTTCAATGTTTTATTAGTATGTGATGATTTTTGTCTTCTTCAATTCAAAATAAAATTTATAAATAAATCCCGGGTCCCAGATACCAGGGCATCTTAACTTGGGGGTCACACAGAAGCAGAGCAAAGGCTTAAATTCACACAAGCTGACGAATCTGAAACTCAAGGAAAGCTCAGAAAAGAGCTCAAACTGAGTATAATTTACTGAACTCAGATAAGCACCGCTGCACTGAGACATGTAGATGATGACAAATTAGTTTGTTGAATGTGGCTACTGTTAGCAGAGCTAGCAGCATTGGTCCTTTTTGATCCCTGCAAACACAGACCTTTATCTGACTGTATCTTCATTTTTGGATATAAAAAATCTAAACCACACTATCAGATCTAATATGTAATCTGTGAGTGTTTCCATCCAGGTAGTAAAGGATTGTGGCATTATGGTCGCGGACGCTACCCAGAGGTACAATCCTGACCAGAAAAGGGAGGATACAACATAGAAGTAAGATTTCAGGACTGGAATAATAAGAACATCAATCACTTGTTTGGCTTGGTGCCGACTGGAAGGGGCATTAAATCGTGTGGTCAGCAACACGTGAAAAAAAAAAATTCAAACACTGATTTGTCGAATTTGCAGTTTCTACTGTGATCCATGTCCCATCTGTTGTCCTGTCTAGATTGTTAGTTGAGTTGTGTGAAAAGAAGTCAGACAGTAATAAGAGCAGACAAGCTTTCTGCAGTGAAGTATCACACAGCAGCTGATAGATTTTAACGCTTAAAGAGGCAAATGAAAAACAAACAGACATTTGAACTGGTAGAAAATCGGCTGCATTCTGTGTGAAAACAGACCCTGCAGAATGGTCATGATGAAAAGTCGGTGGCTGCTGATAACACCTCGTATGTGTGTATGTGTATGTGCATGTGTGTGTGTTGGGTCTACCTATTTCATGGTATAGTGATCCCTGCCTCACTGTAACAGTCTTTCTCGATCTGGGGGTCTCAATCTTCATGAGGTGATCACAGCACTGCTTCCACTGACCTGCAGCACAAAGAGAAGATAGATCAGCATCAAGAGGCTTTATTTATCACACATCTGAACAAACACACAGAAAATGTTACCTTTCGCCGATAATAAACATTTATCTAGAGCTTTATTCCACACACCACACGGAGTAGAATGATACACCAAAGGCGTCTCATGTGTCTCCATATATGACTCAGGGCTCAAATCTAAATATGAAATACAATATACATCCTCCAGAATGATTCACGATGAGGTGCCAAGAACAAGGGTGCCCCGCCAAACTACACTCCTCCTGCATGTAGTAATTAATTCAAAGCAACCTTCAAACTAAAGAGCCCTGTGATGGGAGAGACTGTATGGCGTCAAAGAAAATAAACGACAATGTCACACCTCCACACTGACAGAAGCATTAAGGGAATAATTTATTTCCTAAATGTAAACCTTACTATGAAGTCATTGGCATACCTGTCAATGCACTGAGTCATCCACCCTGTAAAGGTTTCACAAGAGGCATGCAGATTACTTGATACTATTTGAAATTATAACTTTGGAGGCAGTTAAACCGTAAACAAAAGACCGGGGACAAACAAACCCGCCCTTGTTTCCACCGAGGCGTGGCCGTAACCACATTACAGTGATAACAAGACACATCCCTGAGCCCGTCCTTTTTCTGTGCAGGAAGAACACACGCTTCATCCATTTTTGGAAGTAAAATGATTTCACAAAATGCAATTTCTCCCAGCAAACACTCTCTTATTAAGGAAGATTAATTCCATATCGTTTTCTTAGGAATGCACCGAGGCAGAGAGGAGCTGCAGTGATTGCCCAAAGGTGCAGAGTTTCTAATTCATGTTGCATTAGCATACTCAGGAACACACTCTGGGGTGGAGAACTGAAGAGATGCGGGAACCTAGTATAAGAAATTTAAACTTCTCTAAGTAAGATGGCATGCAAAGCAGCAGAACTCGTCTGCTCGCTTCTGGGTTTTTTTCCCCCGATGAAAGTTTAGAGCAGAGCTTCTACAAGACGTGAAATCAATCTGATGCAATCATTTTTCTACACAATGAAACGATTTCATTTTAACAAGTTAACTCTTCAAATGTATGCTCTGTTCTTGCTCTACTCTCTCCCATAAGCTTAGGATAAAATTTTGTAATTGTTGAATAGTGTCATAATTCTTCTTTTGCTATTTATGTTGAGCTAATTATCTTTGAGTCTTTTGGATTAACCTACTTGGCTTCTTCAGTCATTTTTTGTCATCAAGCTGCTCTGAAACCAATGTGGAGCACATTCTTTCTGCCTGCTATTAATGTGTTGACAGGGCCTTTGTAACATTGTGTGAGAGAAGACATGCAACACAAAAGAACTTGATAGCATACATAACCACAGATGGATCACACACACAGCACAAGAAATAGAATTTACTGAATCAATTCTTCTTGCATATGTAATAATTTGGTCGAATGTTTATGACCGGTTCATCAGTCAAAAATCACACGGGTTACTAATGTCTACAGGTGCATGTTTGCTGTTAAATTAAGGTTTGTGATCAGGGCTGGGGCTTTAAAGCTCCTGCAAGGATTTTTCAGCTTTTTGCAAAACAGATAGAAATTCAAACTGATGCCTTTCAGTAACTTCAAAGGCAATGAAATAAAAAATAAAAACATCAGTGTAACAACTGACACACCGGTGTGGTCATTTTCTGGTGTCTGAAAGGCCTGGCAGGGGGTGGACAATAGTCAAGCAGACCTTTTTTTACATGCTTTCATGTTTTCATCGGGGAAAGAGCTCTGATATGAGATTCTGCTTTGATGAGGTGCAACTCTGACCACAGGGGGCAATTAAATCAAGACAAACCAAATTTTCCTTTTTTTGTTTTGTTTTGTTTTGTTATTTTCTGTAGTCCTTTTTGAAACTTCTCCCTTACTCACTGTCCCTTTTTTGACTTACTATCTGAGTCTTAGGGCTGCATCATACCCCCAAAGCCGTGTCAGGACCCTGAAGGACGGATGAACTCAGTGACACGTGCCCCTCTAGTGTTACGGTTTCAATGTAAATGTTCTTCCAGTTAAAAGCTGCTGCTCCACCATGTTTAGTTTTTATTGGGTCGTTTTCGTGATACAAGGAGGTGGATAACTTTAGATCACCATACTATTATTTTTAACTAGCCTGAAGGTAATTGTGGCAATTTAAAAACTATGATAATGGTGCTTGAGTGCAGGACAAACTATCGCAGTGAACTGTGACTTTAACAACGCCTCATTTATTTCTTAATCGCTGTCTCACAATGTTTTATTCGACCTCTCTTATAATATTCCTACAAGGTAGGACATCAGTTTCTTTTTGGCCCCAAGAGTCCTGAATCTCTTTGCTCACTGTTTATTTTCAACACTTAAACTGTCTTTGTTGGTGTCGTCTCAGAATTACCAAATGTTAAACATAGCAACAAAGGGAGCATTCCTTTTTATTTTTTTCTAATTTTCCCTCCTTGTTTTGTTATTTGTTTTCCTTTTTCCTTTATTTTTAAATTGTAGTTAATTTTGCATTTAATCAGAGAGACTAACTGCACACAAAGCGAGATAGTCTTAATGGACACGTGACCTACCCACTAATGCATAGACTGTATAACCAATGGACGCCATGACACTCAGCTCTAACTGAGGTCTCCACAAAAGCTGCTCCCCCTGGTGGCTGGCTGCATTATAGGTCAAAATCTCCATCTCCTGATGCATTCAAATGAGAGGTGGTACAACTCCAAAAAATGATGACACCTTGTAGAGATGTTTCTCACACACTTAGGCTGTAGTGATATGAAGGTGTTATTTGGCTGCATTGTGTTCAAGCCCCCTTTCTTCTGAGCAATTTGTTTTTCATTGGTTATTACACATTAAAAACCAGGTTTTATGTTTCGCTGTACAATGATTGACAGCTGCTCTTTGTGTGTAGTTTTTATCAGGGATATAAGAAACTTCAGGAAAGAGAGCCAAAAAGAGATTACCCATCGAAAGAAAAAATATATATGTTTATTGCTTTTTAGTTACCCAGTTCCACTCAAATGCTCTACTACACAGACTGGCGGTACAATGGTGGCTCCACTAACAGGGTTCTTTTGACTTCAAAATCGTACAATGGCAAAAGGCAGAGCCACACTGTCCATTCTTTATACACTCTATGGCTAGATGGCATCCTACCAACTGTTCCTTCTATTTTTTTTTTCTTCTAATTATTTTACCCACAAATAGCACACCGTATCTCATCAGCTCGTTGGAGGTTGCTGTGTACATGCTGTGAACATTCGGAAACAGTCAGCAGTTGTCTACAAAAGGACAGAGCTCCTGTTACTCCTAAAGAACTGTTAACAGAAGAACGGGGGAAACGCAAAAGTATTGTTGCGTTTCAGCAAACCTAAAACACAAACTTTTGAAAACAACCCCTAGAGTGGAATATTCCGAAACACCACTTTCACTGTTGCCATGTAAACTGCAAGCCGGAATTTTCAGTACAGATACTGATGTCACTCTTGGCTTTGTGCAAGCATATTTAGCCCTCACAGTAGGCACAAACTGAACAACATCAATAGCCAACTAGCGTTTCGTTCTTGTGCTGCTGAATCTTCTGATTACCTTAAATAAAATGTGCATCTATTGCCCTTTTTCATGCAACAAGAAAAACATTTTTTAGTATAAACTCCAGATGGTTAACTCGCCTTCTCTTCTTATATACAGTGTTTGAAGACACTCAGCATCTCATAAAGATTCAGATTTTTTTTTTTTTAAGTGTGTTTTTTGCATTTTAGGGCAAAACGCTGTTATCATGTGATATCAGTGCAGTATCAATATTATCAGTGTTTGGTTTCTCTTATTGCTGTGTAGTAGAACTGATTCAGACTGGATGTGAGATTTTGTTTTGGTTTCACCATCACTGTAAGTAAAAAAACACTGTAGGTATGTCAAAAAGGAGCTGGATCAACACGAGGAAAATGTCAATAAAAGAGTTCAAAGGCTCAAATAAATCCTGTCTTTTCTGTTGATGTACCTTTAAGAGTATATCAGACCTTTAGACATATTTCTTTGTATTATGTAAATATATTTGTTTAGGTTGTGTATTTCATTGATTTGTGTCCCTGCCAATTTTTCTTCTTCTTTATAAATCAAGAGGCATCACGTTTTCTCCAGATAAAGTGTTGTGATCTTTTTCTACCTTTTTTTTCAGCTGCATAACTTCTAACCCTCATCTCATCAGTCAGCCAGGAGACAAATATTTTCTATGTGAAACTGGATACATACAACTACATTCACATTTACTCGATGCCATGAATGTGCCATGGAAGAATGTTGTTCTTCAAGTATCAGCAGGTGTATGTTCATTTGATAAACATCCCCTCTAACCATTTCCAGGCACAAAACAGTCATCTGAGTGTGAGTCTAAGCTATAATTAAGAACACAGTGTTTCTGTTGTTCTTCAGGATGCAGCCGTTTGCCAAATGAAGCTCAACTGGGTTTCATAGTTAGAAAAACAGCTCATTATTGAAGGACTGCTCCACCGGTGCACACTTCTGCCTCAAGTCAAGTTGAGGTCACTGGTGAGGAGGGCGGGGACTGTGGAGCAAAAACTTAAGTCTAATTGAACTGTTTGTGTGACATTTATAAACAAACTATCTTATTAGACTTATTACAAGCCATTACAAGACCATGAAAACGTCTTTGTTCAGATGGGGTTAGAAAGATTTTCTCTCAGATTTCTTGAATAGAAAAGTCTTATGATACAAATCAAACAAGTGCATGTTTCTAAGTACCATTTGCAAATTTCTTTAAAACCCCAAAACACTTATGTCAGGTGAATTTCACTCAATGGAGGTGTGGTTATGTGACTGTCTTTGTGTTGCTATTGTCTGAAACGCATGTAACTCTGGTTAACTCTGGTTAGAAACAGAAGGTATTGGCTCGAGCTGAAGGAAAAAAAAAAAAAGAAGTTGGCTCCAGCCACCAGGGAGTGGTATGAGCCATTGAGCAACCAGTTGCTTACCACCTGCCACTGTTGTAGGAAATGTCCTGGTTCATTGCTCTTTTTTTCTCCTATTTTTCTTTTCTTTTTTGCTCTTTTTGCAGTTAGAGCCTTTCATTACTTTTCAAGGCTCATTCATTGGTCACAGACACTAAAGATGGTTGAGTTTACAGTAGTGTTTTTACTTTTATTGTTCCTGTGTGTATACAGAGATCCTACATGGAGCAATGGTCGCATTGTTTACACACAAGACTTCAGCTGTTAGCAACCTGTAGCACATCGATGCTAACTGTTGCTGGACCCAATGTTCCCTGCGAGCTGAGGTGTCTGCTTAGAAGAGAGAAAGTACCCTTTTATCCATCGTTAAGGGGAATATAAGACCTATCTCCAAAAAGATGGAAGAGCTAGCCATGCTAACACAGCCCTGGGAGGAAAACCAGAGGGCAGAGTAGCATCATGCTATTCACAGACATGGCTAATAGAGCTAACTGAACCAGTTCTCAATACTCATCCCTAACACAGACTACAGGAGAGTGAGACTGATCAGACTGGTGAAGAAATTCAGCTCAGTCCTGGACCCTGTGGATGTGGAGGCCAACAAGACAACGGAGAACGATGGCTTAGCTGTCGTCTCTGATGTCCTTTTTTTTCTATTTGTATTGTTGCTGTGACTCTGACTTTCCCTTTGAGGATAAATAAAGTACAATCTATACTGTAAAATATTCCATTAAGTCTGATAAGACTATTTGTTCTAAAAATAAGAAACAAGCACTTTTTTAGTGGTTCAGTTTTGCTGTGTGGGAGTTGAACCTACAGCATTTGTTTCAGTGCTGAGGGGGCAGTGGATTTAACCCACTGTTGGCCTGAACCAATATTAGATGAAAAGTATCAAAATAACAAAAACAAAAAGGCTGGCCTGAAGAAGTGGAAGCCAAACTTTGAAGTTTTAAAAGAGAAAAATAAAACCAGAGAGAGACTCTGCACTTGCAGGGGACAAAAAAAGTATATTCCCCATGAGCAAAGGCACATCATCTCATGTGAAGAGCATGTTCGCAAGATAAAAATAAATGCATCCTGCACTCTGGAGTTTTGAGTCCTTACTCATGTTGAAGACGTGTCTCCAGAGAGCTTCGGTCCAGCGCTGCCTGTCTGCAGGTGTGTGTGTGCTCAGTGTGTAGGTGACTTCCTCTCCTTCATGTTCTGTACAGATGAAAATACTCTGGCACTGTTCTGGATCTGGATCTGATAAACACACCAGGGTATCCTGTAGATACACACACACATACACACACATTTAATCATAACATTCCACAGGTAACCACGTTTCGCTTGAACAGACACGGTAAATTACCCAAGGAGTATTTTCTGAGCACCAACCACAAAGATAACATATTACCGTCAACCTCAGTGCTTTGATTGGCCATCTTTGTGGTACCTGTCATCCTGATTGACAAAACGATTCAGCAGTTTAATGACAGATTGACAAAAGCTCAGAGGAAATCTGCAGCCAACACAAACTCTCCTGCGGAAATCTCACCAGTAGGAGTTTGAACGTGACTCAAGGCTGAAAACTTTTGCGATGGTTCTCAGGCCTCTCCAAAGTAATCACACTTAATCCAGAACGGAGGGAAAGTTACGTGTCACTGCTAACTTTACCTCTCTTGACCTTAAAGAAGTACGACCAACACATGTACAGGTGTATGCAGTGAAGCACAGATGGGACCAGGTGACTCCAAAACTAGGACGCCAAGGAGCCCAAGTTTGTTATTTATGGTCTCTGTCATGTAACAACTCTGTCATAGTGCTGTCGTGCTGTCCTTCCATCACCTCACCTTTGTACCCACACATTACATCATGAAACAGCACAAACATGTATTGAAGTGTGTGATTTCAGGTGCATTACAGCATCGCAGAAGAAGAATAGGAATGTCTTAAAAACACACAGCAGGAGCTCCACATGCACGTACACTCAGGCCCTGATTGATGAAAGGATTAGGCAGCAATGTTAGGTGCAAAGTCTTCTGAGTTCAAAGTTTCAAAGTGTCAAAATGTCACATCCCTCGAACCAAAGATTGACTCTCAACAGCCAAAGAAACACCAGGAGTCACATGATCACACACAACTGAACAAACCAGCCCTCAGAGAGGAGTCTGGCACCTTTCACCTCTGCCTGCTACCTGTATCATGCTGCATTCATGTGGTGTCAGACACATTGGGCAAAACAGTTCAATGAAAATAATGCTTGTTCACTTTTTCTTATCAAACTTTTTTGTTGAATCACGTTTTTACACATCAGCTTTTTACTCAAATGTAACATGTGATCTGTTATCACTGCTGGTTGGTGGACAAAGAGTGACCAAGACTTGAGCATGACATTTGACGCACATGCAGTATTTAACCCCTAATGATAAGGCAGTTAGATCTGTATACTGAAAATTTTGGCCTAAGCAAAAGAAAAAGAAAAAGTTGCCCTGTGCATACCTGCTGTAAACAAAATGACAGCGAAGTCTGTCTACATCAAAGCCTAAGATATGTGAGCTAAAGTGACATTTAAGTATCAATCAGCTTTACCCATCAATGAAAGAGTCAGGAATAATCTAAACAGACTTTTAGAATTAAAAAAAATTAACATGATAGAAACTTGTTTTTTCTTAAATCTTAATCTAATGCCTCTTAATCTAATGACTTACTGACCCTCTGACTGATCCATCTTCTGATTTTCTGACTAATTGACCTTCTGACTAAAAGGCCTTTAATTTTACTGACAAACTGGCCTTCTGGCTCATAAGCATTCTGACTTACAGGCCTTTTGATCTAATGACAAACTAACCTTCTGACTCATCTGTCCTCTGATTTTCTGACTAACAGGTCTTTTAATATAATGATCAACTGTCCTTGTGATTATTAGACTAATGGGCCTTCTGACAATACGGTGGGAATCCTGTAATGTTGTCTTTGATTCTTTCATTAAGCAGACACTTAATAGTGACATAGAACACAAGCAAAAATTTAGACTGTTTTTGTGGACTTATCAGGTTGTTGTTTTTTTTAAGTTGTGATTCTATATCCATTCTTGAATATAAAAGCAAAAAACTTCATGTTGACCTTCCTATGTCTAGCAAATATTCACATATTTTCTGGAACTAAAGAAATGCCAGCAAATGATCCAATCTGTGTAGATTTAAAAGATTTAATCAGATTATCAAAATGTATTTAGTATTCAGGTGATGGCTGATTGGTTTAAACATTACTATGAATACAATATTCCCTACCAAGTCTGTTCTGCAGAGTGCTATGCACAGCACCTTTATCTTGGTACAAAGTCCCTTCAATGTGTTATCTGGGACAGATTTTGATAGAAATTAAATTTGCTAAAAGTGTATCAAAGATCTTAACCTCAGCAGGCTCAGATTCACAACAGGTCTGCTCTCAGAGGAACTCTGTCGTTAATTCAGCAGTGCTCTCTGCTGGCCTCGGCTCATTATTGTAATCAGCGTGGACAAAAACCTCCGATGAATCCATCTATTTATTCATGAGACTTTTATTCATTATCACCAACCTTTCTGACAGGGATTACAAGTAAAGGCTCGTCCTCAGACTCCAGGTCCTCCTCACTCTGATAGCAGAGAAGACTCTGGCCACTGAGAACGCCGTAGACATTTTCCCAGCAATTAAGGTCCTCTTCGAGCTGAATGAGAGCAGGGAGTGGAGTGTTAGGTGAATAATAATGTGAGATTATGTTCCGTAACATCACAGGGACAGGTTTTATCTAACGTCTGTTTACCTTGACCTTGAGTTGGCCCTTTATGACCGGCCGAATCATGCAGAGAGGCTGAGCCGAGAGGCGGCAACACATGTTTCCGTACAGAGGCAGCCAGAAGGGACTGTCCTCTGGAGAATATCAAGATTATAGATTAGTTTTAGAAAGAAGACAAGATGAATATTCAAGAAGAGGATAACAAAGACAGGAGAGGACTCACCTGTGGCTGATATCGACAGGTCATGAGTCTTGAAACCTTCCTTGATGTGTTCAATTGTCAGAGTAGTGTGAGCCAGCAGGTTGTACTTCGGCCCCCTTTAGGTGAAGAGTTGAAATGAAGTCATAAAATTGAGGACATGAATTAGTTAAGGAAACTAGGGATTATCATCCTTACAGTTTTGACATGCTGGAGGGTAGAGGTGGTGACACACTTCCATGTCCTGCAAACCCTGCACCCAACACTGATCCACAAACGGCAGCAGACTCCAGAGCGGCTCGGATCTTTTTCCCTGATGAGCATCCCAGAGAGCCCCCCAGGTAGCTCACTCTTCTGGGTCCCAAAGTCCCCGGGGAGAAGTCCTCAACTGCACTGCAGCTGTAGAGCTCCACACGAAGCTGAAAGCCTGGACTTGCCTCCTTACTGCACACACACAAACGCGCACACACATGACTCAGGGATGTAGGTCTGACTTGGTCTCAAAACTTATTTTTTGAGAATAGGTCGAAATAAAAAGTGACTCACAATATCACGGTGTCGTCAAAGCAGATGTCAGTTAACGTCCTGTCCACCATCACCATGTCAGTGTCGTAAATCTCTGTGCCACACTGGAGAAGACAGAAAACAGCGCAGCGATGCAGCTCTGCAGGTCAGGAAAAAAAGTAAGAAATTACAAATGAAAAAGTTGAGAACGGATTCACATTTTTTTTATTAACGGACGAAATATGCTAATGTAAACCCAGTTTGACTTCACTTTGGGAACCACTGCCTCAAGGTGGTGAGTTATGATAAAAAGCAACATGGCTTAACACTGATCATCTCTGACAGACAAACATGATTTACACCCAGTCATACTCAAGATGAATTTTCTCTTTGAATTCTTTTTAATCTGATCTGGGACCTCTCACACTCACCTCCTTTGTTTTTGAAGTACTCTGAGTCTTTCCACATCAGTGGGATTCGCAGGTCTGCAGAGTACAAGTAACAAAATTCACATTTAAAGCAGAGTTCAAGTCTTTAATTGACTTTCTGACAAAATGAGGAAGTGAAATATCACCTGACAGGGCGATGTTCCCCAAACATGGCACTACCTCTTCAGAGGGTCTGTAGTTAAACAAATATTTCATGTATTTCAACAATGCATTCACACAGAGACACGCAGAACAGGACAGAATGTACAAACGATAAAATAACAGGAACACGGTGTCATCTAGTGCAACGACAGCACAAATTATAGCCTCAAGAAGAAAATAGTTTAGATATCTGTTTAAGACATGTAGCTACATTATAGTAAGCTATGAAATTATTTTAAATGGCACTGCAAAATCTAAAATTCAAGCAAATGTTTATGTCTTATCTCAAATCTTCAGATCAAATATGGGCTAAATTCACCTGACAAGTAAAAAAATGTCTCATCTTCAGATATCAAAATACAGAATTGTCTTCTTGTCTGAATTGCTCATAAAGAGTAAAACATCCACAAATGGGGTGAGCTAAAATCTGCCTGTCAAGTTTCATGAAATAAAAATTATGTACTAATAAAAGAAATAGGGCAGACTGGGGATGGTTGTGACAAAAGGATATTAGTTACACTCTCAGTTTGACCAATCAAACAAGCTGTGGTGATGTCATCAATACGGTCCAAGCCCTCTTACAAATTGAGCTCACTGGTGAAGCCTCATATCTCTGAGCTGAAAACTGTTTGTTCTGGGGCCAAGAAAATGATTTACTATGTAATCAAGTAAAATCTTCATCAAAAACATTTTAGCTTGGAGTCCATTGTGCTGTTAATATAAGTGTTTCTCTTACATTTGCTCAAGCAGAAGTTTCTGTTGTTTGATTTTATGTGCTAGCTTTGAAGCTAAACACTAAAAACAGTTAGCTTTGTAACAGATGCCTTTAAGTTCGCTTGGTTAATGGGTTTTTGCTAGGTACTTCTGCAGCTTAAAAACACACTGAAATGTGTTTTGTTTATCATTTGATTCAAAGTTCAGCCGATAAAACACCTTTTAGTACTTCCTGGGTACTTAGTGCAGCTTTGCACCACACTGCAAAAATGCTTTTATTGTTGTCCAAGTGTTCATTTATTTTTCATATTAACCCGTTACAGGCTACAAAACACTCTCAACACACACCAGTTTATACTTTATTATTCTTTATCTTGTATAATGTATTTATTTTCAATTGCATTTTACATTAAGTCTTGTTTATCAATTTTCACTATTCTTGTAATTTTACAAGTTCATGGTTCCTCTATTAATATTCATTAACTAGTGTGGATCTTTTTCAAGCATAATACGTGAATTGCTACATCTATCCTCAAGTAGTGCTACAACTCACCCTGGTACTGGAGTAGGTTGTGACTACATACCTCTTTGTATTTGATATTACTTTACTTAATTTTTGATAGTATGGTAGAAGTCTAAGTCTATGGTATTTACAGAAAACAAATGCAGGTACCACCTGAAGCAATTTGAGATCCCTGGCACAAAGACCTACCGAGTTATACTTGCTCAAACAAAAAGTGTTACTACCATCCCCGGTCTCCCCTAAACAAGAAAATAATTTTAATATCTTTTGCATTTTTTTTTCAACTAACTTAAGCATTGTTTTGCCTTATTAAATCTTTAAATAAGGTGTTAAGAATATTCTGGACTTGCAAGGTGAATAAAACATTAAATATTGACATGTTTTTTATTGAAAAGTAAGACAAGCACCTGCGAAAAAAACAATTTTTTTTCAGTGAGTAGACCCCTGCTTTAGTTAATTCAATGTTAGATAACATTTAATAGAAAACTTGCAGGTGAACATTGATCATAAATGTAATTTTTTACAGTCAGACCAGGTGAAGGGGTTTGCCTCTGATTTTGTGTATTTTGAAAGATATCTTGTCAGGATATAAAAAGATGACGCAAACAAAATTATTGTGATACTTGATATTCCTGCACATTTGCAAGCACTTATTTGGGCATGATTTTGAGTGTGTGTACTCTTATTGTGTTAACAATCACAACACATTTGATAAACTTGCATATCAGGTCAAGTGCTCTGTAACTAAGACACTTGAAAGTCTAAATGAGTGTATTTCTCTGCCCCCCAGTGGTGAACAGGAGTTATAGCAGCATAAAAAACCATGCAGAGAAGCTGCTCATCATTCCTTTAAATGCCCCTCAGCTCTGGTATGGATATGTCTGTGTGTTCAACAGTGCTCTCTCTGACCTGTGCTCCACTCTGTGCAGGATCTGAGCTTTCCTCATCCTCTGCAGCTGGCTCAGTAAGGCCAGGATGCGGGTGTTGCAGGTGAGCAGGCTCTTGGAGGCCTCCAGGGCCTGCTCTCTCCTGGAACAGTACTCCAGCAGCTTACTGGCTCCCTCTCGCATCCTCACCTCCTTCTCAATCTGCTTCAGCACCACTTCATCCTGCCCCGATCAGTGGAGCAGAGCACACTCCATTAATTTACACAAAGAGGATTCACAGTCTTTTATTTCAGGCAGAAAAGCAGCTCAGAGAGTTTGAAGGCTGATACAAAGGGGGAAAAAAATACTTTCAAAGATTAGAGAGTCAAAAAGCAAAATCATGAGTCAGTCTGAATGTGAGTGAAAATCCAGACTCTTCTTTCTCCAAAGAAAATAAACCAGAATAACTTCCACACAGCAGATCGGTGTTTCCTGAGAGAAACCACTCCAACTGATGTGTTGGCTCTTCCATTTTCACATTTTCAGGTTCATGGTCCCTTGATGATTCACCCTCTTCTGAGACTCTGACACCAGTGGATGCGAATGTTTTTGTACAGTCATTGTTTTGATTATTTTGAAATATGGGCATATATTTATTCACCCAGATAGAGAGATGTCTCAGTTTACCTGGTGAACTGACTCTAAGTTTGCACATTCTTGGTTTCAGACAGCGTCTCCTAAAGTCTGACCTTAGCTCACCATCCCCTGATACTGTGAGGTTTACTTTTAAATGTCTCCACAACTTTTCCACCAAGGTTCATGAGTGTTATTCAGACAGAGAAATTTTTATATTCCCTCCCAGATAAATTTTAATCCTTAGAATGATTCTCCGGTCGGTCTAAATATCAGGAAAAGGTCAGGGATTGGGTTTTGTGCCAAAGCTTGGCCTGAGACGATCTTTCTTTAGAATTAATAATCAGCCTTACCTTACTAACATAGCGATGCAGGATATAAGGTTTTTTGCTGATCGTTGATATGCCAATACTTTACAGCTCATTTAGCTGACTACAGATACCAATATTTTTCCACACTCTTAATTGCAAGGTCATCAACTTTCTTCTGTATTGGAATTAGCTTACAGCAATATGGTGCATACTCTTATCAGATTTATTTTACACATTTTTCATTTTCTGTGCAAAATAATAGAAATACTTCAATACTTAATGTTTTCCCTGAGCCAACGATAGCATTACCCAAAATCAGGTTAAATTTGGCCGGATTCACAATTGACAGAGTGAGGAAACATAACCTCTTTTCACTGGGAACATAACATAACCTCTTTTCACTGGGAACATAACATAACCTCTTTTCACTGGGAACATAACATAACCTCTTTTCACTGGGAACATGTTGCGCTGCGCACGACTTCTTTGTATCAAAATTGCCCAATTTATCAGATGAGACATCAACATTTTTGTGGCGTTTGTTAAAGGGTTAATAAGCATCTCAGTTCCAAAAAGTGAGATCTTTCTGGTTAGTCAGGCTTTACATGGTTGAGACATAATTCCAATGTCAAGGAACGCGAAAAGTGAATTTCCCTTTTCCTTTTGGCGGATTGATATTCTTACTCCTTTCAAACAATCCAGTGGTCATTTTTTGGCTTTGAATATCTTGAAATGAGACATTTTTTCTGACCTCACTTTATGAATGTGGCTGATATTGAGGCTAATAATAAGTTTTACTAGAATTGAAATATCCTCATTGTTTAGATTTGATCTTTTTACAGTTTTGTTTGTGGTGTTTCTACAGCCAGCCTCTAGTGGGCACTTGATGAACTGCAGATTTTGACACTTCTGTAGAGGCTTCATATTTGTTGCTTTTCAGTCTGAAAACAAGTAAAAAACAAATGGTCTTTGTAGAAACTACTTGAAAAGTTTCTCTTCAACGTACTTGCGTTTTCTTCCTCTTCTTTGCTGCAATACGTAATGATACACAAAGCTCAGTTACAGATGGAAGCCTTGTGACTTTAAATACATCTGATCCGTCAACTCAGAACACCCAAAGCAGACCTGTTACATAAGGACCCGGTCCTCATGGGGTGTGAGCGTTAAAGTGGTGCATCAGACTAATCTCTGGACTCACTCCAGCTGTGTGAGCTGTGAGACACGTCCGAGCTCCAGAGTGACTCCAGGTGAGTTGGTTCGTGAGATGCTCATGTTTAGATTTTTGACCTCATCTTACTTTATCACTTCCTGTCTGACTGAGCCAGAGTAAAGAGGATTAGTTATTCTTAGATTGGTTAATTAAACAACAAAGTGTTTGGAGCAAAGAGCAAACTGTCAGAGGTTCAAAACAACACTGGAGGAACCTGTTACGGATGATCCTTAAAGAGGGGGAGTTTATTAATCATTATATCATTTAGTCTTTATGATATAGGTCATAATCTTGGAATAAAATGATAATTAACTATAAAATACTCTAAAAAACACCCTAAACTTTATACATTACCTTTAAAAATAAAGTGTCCTATAATACAAAATGCCTTTCAAGGGCAAAGCCAATTGAAACTTTAGATAAATACTTTCATTGCAGCAAGATTTGAAAGACCTCAGTGTGTTAGAAGTTATATAAGACCTCTACAGTTTTTCAGAACAGCATCATTACATAGGATTACTCATTGGTTAATGTCACTTTGTGCTATATGAACATACCACACATGCTCTGTAAAGTACAGATTAGAGATCAGAGGCTCCTGGTACAATTCAGTCATGTTTGCTGAGACTAAGCTGAGCCCCAAAAATGACATAACTTCTCTTTCAGTCAGCTGGTTCCAGACACAATATCAGAGCTTTGAAGTAAAACTACGCACAGGTAGAGGATTAAAGAGAGGGATTAAAAAAGACTATAACAAACAAAACAGCTCCCAATTGTAACTATTATTTCTATTTCATTGACGGATTATGTTTTGAAAATAATGCAGCAGAAATTCCTCAAATAAGGTTACTCACTAAGCTCACAGATAAGCTTTGTATCTCTTTTAATTCCTGCTATTGTTTTATTTGCAATTAATTAAGCAAAGATTCTGAGCCGCCAGTATGGCCAAGCCCTTAGGTCGACTCTCAGTCAGGTTTGCTCTCAAGCTGGTGGCCTGTGTTTGAATTAAACTTGTGGTCTCTTACCCACAATTCTCACCTCTCGTACTGTTTTCTGCTCTGTCCATAGTTCTGTCCACTCTGAATAGATACAATAGGACCAAAACGGACATTGGCCCTCTTGAGAGTTCAAGCACGTATCAAAGTGCCCTCTTGGGAGCCAAAACACGAGAGTAAGTGCACACTTTAGGGCCAAACTGCATAAAAGTGCCTTTTTAGGAGCCAAAATACACAATTAAGTTAGTTAATTAAGAAGCAGAAGTACACAAAGGAGCCCCCCAGGGAGCCAAAATGTGCCAAAGTGCCCTCTCTGGAGCCAAAACACACTGAAATATACTCTTGGAAGGCAATACACACTTACACTGAAAAAAACGGAATCGAAGCAACTTGTAAAATTTGTCCTATTATTCTTGATAAGAGCATAAATCCAGAAAATTTCTTATTACAAATCATTCAAAGACAAAATGAGGTCTGAGTTGCTTGTAACAAGTCAAAAAAAATCTGCCAATGGGATAAGAAAAAAGTTTCTTATAGTAAGACGTCTTTTTAATTTCAAGAAACTTTACGAGTGATTTTGTTTTCTGATTAGGAGATTTTTATTGACTTGTTACAAGCAATTCCCACCTCATTTTTGTCCTGGATTAACTTGAAATAGGAAACTTTGTGATCTGGTCTGGTGAATGTGGCTCAAATCAAGAAAAACAAGACAAATTCTACTACCAATAGGACAGAATGACATGCTTAGATTTCAGTTTTTGCAGCGTAAGAATCCTCTTAGGAGCCAAAACACATGCTGACGTGCCCTCTTGGGAGAAAACGTGCACTTAAGTTCCCTCTTCGTAGCCAAAATGTGCCAAAGTACCCTCTTGGAAACCAATACACGATGAAGAGCCCTCTTAGGAGCCGACATGTGCTTGAGTACCCTCTTGGGAGTCAAACAATATGTTTTAGTGCTCTCCCGATTGGCAAAACACATTTAACTGCCCCCTGTGCTGGTTAAAAATGATAAACTGCCTTTTTGGGCGTATGCTCTGTATGTGTGTTTTTTATCTTGTTGACCCCATCCATCAATCCTTCATGAAGTCTACACACCACTGGTTCCTACATCTGCTGAACGTGTTTTAGCTGTTAGTCTTCATTCTGAAGATAAACAATCCAAAACATACGATAATCACGTTTTCAAACTTCACAATGTGGGTTTATGCATTTAGATGCTGTTAAATTCCCTTAAAGATTGCTGTCATAAATGATTTTTGCTCTAAAATCAAGGGTCATGAAACATAAACTTGGCCCACTTTTTGCAAAAACTATTTTAATTAGCATAATAATGTAATGAAATGTCAAAAAAGTACACACAGATACCTAGTATAATTCTGTATCATCATACTGTTATTTAATAATTTCATTTAAAAAAAAAACAGCTTGAATAAATCTATTTCATTTTCTCTCTCGTCCTTTGTCTCATAAAAATCATTGCATTAGATTTAATATGAGCCACATTCACCTCACAAGGTCTAAGAAATGTGTTTTGTTTTTTTTCAAGATATCAAATAACAAAAATGAAGCTTGAACTGCTTCCAAGGGAGAAATAAAAGTTGTTCTTTTCTGGTTCTAGCACTTAGACATTATTCTTATTTCAGGAAACTAAACAAATAAATCTTTCTTGGAAGATTTTTGTTCAAGTATTTCAGGTGTCAATATATTCTTCTGGATTTCTCAGGTGAATGTGGCTAAGCACTGGGGATAAATAAATGATTGTTGTTATGAAGTCTGTTTCTGACAGGAGTTTATTGTCTGGGTCCCTGGACACTGGTATGAAATCTTTGTTTCAGTGAGGGTGAATAAAAACAGTTATTGTATCTGGAGGATTTATAAAACAATAAAAGTGAATGATGTTTTCTCACAGGAACTACATTAACTTTGTTATCTTTGATGTAACCACAACCAAGCACAATCATAAATAAAATACAAACATGCATCCTGCTCTGCCTGCAGCTTTGACTCCCAGATGAATATCAAACACTGACCTGTATGTTATCGTTCATGATCCTTCTCCTCGGGGCCTCACAGGTTCTGCCGCCGTCTCTGTGCTGTCAGCAGCGAGCTCAGGGAGCGGACTGGCTAATCTCACAGCTGAGTGAGAGAGTGTTTGAAGAGGACAGAGCAATTAGTTACTCAACAGAGAGATCAAAACAGCATTAAGCGTCACTACGAGAGGTCGCTGCAGGAGAGATTAGAGGATTCTTAAACCCCGTGGACCTTTACTCCGGCCACTGTAGCATGTACCACAATGACACATGAATACTTGCATCGGCTTAGGCATTAAGTGAGGAAAGAAAACTGAGCTACACCAGTGTTGATGAAAAAAGTGCAATTTTCTGTTCATTATTATGAAATGAATAAACAAACATAAATAAAGCATTTTTTCAGAAACAAGTAACAGGTGATGCAAGGCCTATTTAAAACCTCTAAACACATCATTTACACTTCATGACATACAAACTGCATCCCTGGACAAGCTTTATTTTGATAACTTGAGAGTATTATTTTGTTGCTTTGAGTTTGAAGCTCCACAGCTGATAAACAGGATTCAACCTGGCTAAATGCTGCTTCCTTACGCCAGCTAATTGTCTCGGACTCTGCAGCAGGTGGTGACAGATAATTGTGTCAAATGTCACACCATTATCTAAGAGAAGATCTTCCTCTGCAGCAGCTCAGAGATTATGTATAACCATTCACTGTGACATGTTTCAAGGAATTTAGTTTACCTTTTAGATGCCTCACCTCCTTTTCTCTCACTCTTGCCTGATCGAGGATTCAAGCAGCTCAACTACTGCAAGGGGGGTCTCCTTGGTCCTGTTTTTAATTTCATGACGCTCCAATTGTTCCAATGGGGAGAAAGTCAGGACTGCGGGCAGGTGAGCTTCTCACATGGACTCTTCTACTACAAAGTCATACTGTTGTAATCCTGCAGATTGTGGCTTGTCATTGTCCCTCTGAAATATGATTCAGTCTTGTCTGGGTGGCAGAACATGTTGCTCCTAAACCTGTAGATATTGCTCAGCATTAATGGAGCCTTCACAGAGGTGTAAGATCCCCAGACAATCAGGAATGCTGACTGTGAGCTGTGAGCTGAGAACAAGCTGGGTGCTTCTTCTTCTCTTTAGAGCTGAGGACAATGTCCATGGTTTCCAAAAAGAATGTCAGATTCTAATGTGCAGAAAATGTATTTTGTGTCAGACAACTAGACAAGATGTTTGTCTTACCTTCCTTACAGGTCAACAAACATGACAAAACATCTGACATAACAGGTCTAGTTGTCAAACCAAAATTGCATATTATGAATCAAGACAGAATGAACATCATTGATTAAATGTAAGATTCTGATCCATCAGAGCACAAAACACTTCACACTTCCCCTCAGTCCATCATGGGTTCAATCCAAACAAGTCCCTGCTGGCTTTGTATCTGCTTGTCTCTTTGCATGGTATAGTTTGAACCTGACTTGATGGATGCAGTGATGACTTCTGAGGAGCGATGTTGAGCCCATGTAGTGATCTCCACTACAGAGTCATGTCTGTTTTTGATGCAGTGCTTCCTGAAGATCTCGTCCATCCACTCTTGGTTTGGTCTTTTTCAGGTTTCTTAAGATTCCCTGAATGTTTTCATGTTATTACTTTCTGTATGTGATGAAATGCATCCTTGCTCATTTTCCTCCGAGGAACATTTTTCTGCAACACTTAAGTTTAAATTTTTTGTTTTGTCTCAAGACAGTGAACACAACTTAATATGAAGTGAAAAAGTGAAACAACATGTAGAAAAATTGTTAAGTAAGGTTGAGGTGGAAGAATATATTTTATTCATATCTTACATAATAACAGGTTTGACTCTATTTTACAAATGAAACAATTTACAGAGCAAAAGGTACAAAAAACTTGCACAAGAACTCCTTTACTTCATCTACACTATACACAGTGAAATGTATTAACTGGAGCTACACAGATTAACTTTATACCAGCGACATTTTCTGCTAAACACCTGCTCTGTGTGCAGAGTGAACGTAATGATGCAATTTTTCTGACCTTTTTTCTTTTAAGACATTTATCTCTGTCAAATAACAGCTGATTTAAACCTGAACAGATGTTTTATTTAATTTTTAAAAGTATAAAAGACATAAAGGCATAAAAAACTCAATACCTGTGAACACAGAGCTAAACATGATGTCAAGTACTGTTCTTTTTTCTTCCTGAGGCTAACATCTTTGTAAGTGTAAAACAAAAGTAGTGAAAAGGAAATATCAAAATTGAGTTTTAAAACAATATTTACATTTTACAGGCAGTTCATGAGCGAATTAGGCAGAGGGATGTTTAACACATAATGAATTCAAGGAAAAGCTGCCAACGATCGAAGTCAAAGTCCAAGGAGAGGTTGAATACTCATTATTTGAACTAATTGCTGTTGAACAGAAAAGGACTTTCAAGATGTTTCTACTGGTTCAAAGTGCTTATGAAAGTGGAAAGTTAGTCCAACACAACCAAAACCTTAAGTCATAAATTAAACTTTACAGATATAACACAACAAAGCGTTAAAAGGTGAGCCACTGGCAGGTACCTTCTCTCACCTCAGCTCTCTGAGTGTCACACCTCCTCCACGTCTGTGAAAATGTCACTTAAGAAGTACTGAGACACACTAGTGGCGTCTTCTATTGAGCTGCCAAGGCTTTGCTGTGAAGGGAAGTCCTAAGATGGAGAAAAACAAAGTATGATGAGCTATGTTGAGTATCTATGTTTTTAAGATGCTTCCTCATCCTCCTCTGAAACACCTTCTTACCTCAACTGAAGACTGAGAAGCACTGAAGAGTTGCACTGAGTGTGCTCCTGAGCTGGAAGCCTGCTCAGCGTCCAGCTCTATTGGCGTTGTTGTTTTTGTTGAGGATGTGCGACGGACATTTGGCGTCGAAGCTACAGGTTCTGGTCTGGTGCGTTTTCTTCCTGCTTGTGGAGTTTTCACTTCCTGACTCTTGGATTCAGCTTTTTCAGGAGGAGAATCACCTGGAGGGGCAGGGTTTTTTTCTTCTGTGGGTTTTCTGTCAAGTAATAAAAAGTAAAAATTAACCCTGACTTGAAACTCTTAAAAATGTGACTCCAGTGGGAGATTTTTGCACGTTCCCTCACCTGCTCCGAGTCCCTCTGGTCTGTCTCCTTTGTGCTCCTGAGCCGCTTTCTTCAGGCTCCTTCAAAGATGCGAGCGCTTTCTTTGCAGCGTTTCTCCGATTGCCACCCTTCCTCGATGGCTCAGAGACAACCTCTGTGACTTCTCTTGGCTGCACAGAAAGCCCTGGCAGCTCCGACTCCTCTGTGGCATTTGTTTCTCTGAGGATTGACTCCTCTTCCTTGGCAGCGACCGTCTCACTGGCTTGTTCTTTCCTTGAAGTATTGGGCTTAACCTGCTGTTTGGCTGCTTCACAGAAAACACAGAGCAGAGAAAAGTGATTAGGGAAAGTTTTTGATGTGCATGTGATGAGGAAAGAGGAGGCAGATTCTGAGCATGAAAGCAATTCAAACAAAACTAAAGCAAAGAGAAATGATCAAACAACAGTAAGTACACTAATGTCTGACTTCACTGAAAGAAAAGGGTTTCAAATATTACAAACATGGTGTGAACATCCTTCAAACCTTTGTGTGTTTGGAAATGAAACTAAAAACTTTGCACTGAAATCACTTCAGACACGAGTAAATGAGTGACTTGTTTGATAAAGGCTCTTTAAACAAACTCTTCACAGCTGACAGTGATGGTTAAAAACACCTGGCACTCACCTCGAGTTAAGCCTGACCAAGCTAACTCGATTTGGGTAAGCTTTAAGTGGCAGAGAAGATCACTCTAACAGTTCTGGGAGAACAATGGAAATCCTTTTAGATGTGTGTGACTACATGTGACGTGATGAAACCAGACACAATGGCACTGAAGTTCCCTTCATGTGTCTGGATTAAGGTGGTAAAAATACTTCTTACTTAATACCACACGCTACAATATTGCCAAAAAGCACCAGCGTGTATTAATGGAATCACATCTTTACTCATATACAAAACCCAGAGGAATTAATCTCAACAAGGATAAAGAAAAGAAAAGAGCCAGAGCAGTGGAGGGATAAAGAAGTTGTTACATTCTGATTATTTCACAGTGGTTACACTCTAAAAAGTTATGAACACTTCTTTATAATCAGATTTATCTCCAAACAAAGCATGTGCGTGCATATCCTGTTCTAAACTAATGACACAGGCCCAAACCTGAGCACAGATTTCTACTGCCACAGTCATTGAGTCCTGTACTGAAGTCATGTTACACAAAAACAACCAGGTCAAAAGAAAACAGGATTTCACTGATGTTAGGAGAAGACATGAAGAGGATCACTGTGAATCTGTGCTTGATTATCCTTCCTCACAGATGTAGATGACGCAACGGTTATGCCACATTGAACTGATGTTCCAGTATAAAACTAAATCTGGATTCTAATCACTATCTGTTTTTACGTACATTTTTAACCCTTTAACGACAGATGTTTCATCCCTGACACATTTGAATGTAAATCCCCTCTATTCCAAAATGTTTTGAACCATTGGAAGATTCCAACTGGTACTAAAAGCTTAAACTAGGGCTGAACAATGTATTCGTTTTCTGATCAAAATTTCAAACATTGTGATCATGTGATCGTCAAAGCTACGTTATTTTTGCTGCACTCCTGACTGACCCAGGATCTGTTTTGTCAGTTGTTTAACACACGTGCCTTGAGTGTATGACTGTTGGGAAAGATCCTTTTTTTCTTTGGGATTGTTGAATTTTGATTTTCTCATCATTACTTATTTAACTTTGTTTTGTTGTTTTAAATTGTTTTGTATTTTTTCTTCTTTTTTAACTTAACACAATTAGGGATATTTGGAACTGTATTATTTTTAAAAGTTAAGAGTCAAAGATGGCTCTTTTTGTTCTTCAGTTGTTATACATGCTATGAGTCAGACACAAAAGAATATAAATGCATGTTTTTTGTTTATATATTCATTTGGAGACAATCCTTACCTTCAGTTTCAATCCTTGCATTAGAGTAATATTGTTTGGTGTTTCTATCAAGTTTCTGTTACTGGTACATTGTGAATATTTCACTGAAGCTTGATTTGAAGAAAATTGTGAACTGAATTGAAATCGCAATATCTGATACAAAAAATTCCAACTAGAACTTTAACTTAAATTGTTCAGCCCTAGCTTAAACATTGTTCTTTCAGCCAGTGAGTGGTTATTACAGTAATTTCACTCAGGCAAGTGAGAAAACACACATATAAACACAGCTCAAGGAGTGGATGGATGAAAGGGGAGCACAGAGAAAACAGAGCAGAGATTCTCCAAAACTACCAAAAAAAGAAGATCCTCCTGATTAGGGCTGGGCGATGAATCGATAGAGATTTCTGATTTTGATAAATTTCAGATCATTAACCATGATAGGCTGTGAGCATATTTAATCAAACAAATATGGTGGAAACCTGTGCGATAACAGCCAATCAGAGTCGACCTTTTCCCGCTCCACTGTTTGTAAATTGCCAGAGAAGTAAACAGAATGACCAAATGGACAGCAAAGTCTTTTTGATAAGTTTACATCTTTTTCATCATTTTCAAAGGGCAATCTGTTTATTTTGGGTCTTGCAAACCTGAAAATTTACTTGGTTCGCTTTATATGTTAATAAAATGTTGAACTAACCTCTGGTTCCTTTAGTTTTCAGTACAGATGCTTAAAAACTGGCAGCTTAATAATAATAATACAAAAAAACATGATAATAATCGAGATCTGATTATGTTAAAAATACATTGTGATCATTGTTTTGCAACATCTCCCAACCCCTACTCCTGGGTTCTAAAACCTCCATTGAAGCTTCTGCACGACTCTGAGACAAAAGGAGCAGCTAATGGAGCAACCTCATTTTTTGTTCCTGTGGCATCAGATCAGGCACAGATGTATGTGACACTGATAGTCTGGAAGAAAACATATTTACTGGCTGTGTTTGTTCAAAGTAATTAACACACCACCCACCTAGTACTTAAACTCACCAAAGGAACAATGGAACTAAAAAGTGGTTTCACTTCAGGTGTAAATAGACCTTATATGAAGTGTTCATCTCCTGCATACCTCTCCTTGTTTTGCCTTGAGGTCTCGGCTTCGTTGGAGGGATTTCAGTCTCATCTTTACCCTCCAAAGTCTCTGGTGTTTTAAGAGGCTGAACTGTAGAATGCCCTGTTCCATAAAGAAAAGTAATCCACATTAAACATTCTAAACGTGCCATTAATCATTTATGAAATTAGATGAAAGAGTAATAACTTTACCATCCGGCTCCACTGGATTCTCAACAACCTGGTATGAGACAGGAAATGAAATGAGTGACAAATACAATTTATTGCTGTAGCAACATGGGGTTCAATTCAGGTTTGCTTACTTTATGAGCAGCTGGATCAGGCTCAGTGTCTTTTACAGTGATGAGTTCTTTCTCAGCACTTTCCTTCTTAGGCACAGACACATTTAAGAGAGCCTCACTTCCCACTGCTGTAACATGAACTCCAGTATCACTGTAAAGACGTGAGCAGAACATCAGAGTCAGACACCTGACAAAAGCAAAACTGCACATGCAAGAAGCTGGTTTGGTTTCACACGGAGCACTAACCTGTGCTGCTGCTGCAGGGGTGTTTCTGTTGCAGGAATATAAGAGAGCGGCTCAGATGTAGAGTCCAGAACCTCCCCTGAAGAGCAGACTGGGATCTCAGTCAGACAGAGAGTGAAGAAGGGCTCGTTTGGATCTGAAGGCACCTGTCCTGACAGCACTGAGGAGGAGAGAAAAGGCAAACCAAAGTGTGTTAACTTTTTTATCATTCTCAGCACAAAGTTTACAAAGTGAGGGATCTGTTATCGACTTACTGTCTGGAAACAGGGACAGAGTCTGACTGTGAATCCCTCCTGAACTTGACTCTGGGGCATCCTTGGATAGTGAGGAGAATTAAAAAGGAACACTTGAGGATTAAGCCAAACATGAGGAAAGATTACTCAATCAAATTAAGAACAAGGCTTTGTCAAAACTGTTTGGTGACTTATTTTGATGGTACAATCAATTTCCTCACTCTTCTTGTCTGATCTCACAGCCCGAAGAGTTTTAATCGAACTCATTTTAAGTTTCAAACCAAACCATTCTGTTCTAATTTTCATGAATGTTACATATAAAGTGGATTTCAAATGCTGTTTTATTGATTAATATTTTGCAACTGCAGAAGTTCAAGTAGATTTTTGTTTGTTTAGCACATCCTATAAGGGCAAGACCTTAAAAAGGGGGTGTCATACTTTTTTCTCTGTCTTTATTCTGTCACTATGTTGCACTGGTGGTAGTTTTACCTGACTAACAGCAAAAGAGTCTAAGAAAACCTTCATCTCAGACTGTCTGGGACACTTTGTTCAAAATCTCTGCTCCACAAACCCCCTCCCCTCTGATTGGCCAGCCCTAAGGAGATCTTGGTGTTTGAGCCTGGCTGTATGATGTGACCTCATTGTTTGGCAGATCACATGATCTTGATTATGATCTCGTGTAGATCTAGTGTTTTTTTAATGACAAAGTGTTTTGATCAGTTTACAGATATATTCAGAGATTTCTACCACATGAACTTGCATAGGTTTGAAAATCAGTTCACTCTTCAATTTGAATTTTAACAACAAAGATACTTCAACTGTCAAACTCAAGTGCAAATAATGACTGAATACCTGGGTAGAGTTGTCGGGTACTTGTGCCACACTGCAAATAGTTTCAGTAACTACTGAAAAACAGCTCTGGGTGATGCAGTGATCAAGAGCTTCTTCTAATGGATACACAGTGTTTGGTTGGAGTTCACAAACTTCGTCTTGTGAAGCTGAGGCACTTTCAGCCTCAGGTGCGTTTTCTTCCGCTTTGTCAGAAACTGAAGAAAAACAGAAACATTAGTTAAAGAAAAGTAAAAGAAAATACTCTAATGAGACAGGAGTGCTTTGATTTTCAAGGGAAACAAACCTGCTTGTGCTTCTTTTGTGGTCTGAGCTCGTTGGGTCTGAGGAGGCTGGCGGCTGCGTCCTAGGTTGGGTTTAGGTTTTACAGAACGGCCTCGTCGGCTCTGAGGAGCTTTTGTTGGAAGCTTGAAGGAGGTTGATGGCTCTGAGTCATCGTGATGTGAGCTTTGAGAGAAAAATAAGTTGTTAGAAAAGAGTCTGAAATGTTTAAGAGATCATTAATAAGAAAATAAAATACAGATTTTTACCTCAAGGAAGCTGGCTGGTTGGTATCAGAAGATTGTGGAGCTCCTCCTTGACACTGTACCTCTGTGTCATACTCTGACTGTGATGACTGAGTGATTCCTTTTGAATCAGTTTTGGAGTTTGTATCTGACTCAATGGAACAACCTGCTGAAGACTGAACATCTAAAACAGCAGCTGTGTCCTCTGCTTGTGCTTGTGTTTGTGAAACTCCAATACATGAGTGTGATTGTAGGGTCAGTTGATCCCCCTCCTTTTTGTCCCCTTCAGATTCCCTTACAACTCCACCTGTCTTTTTCTCAGTGCTCTTATTTTCAGGCACAGCATCAGGAGCAGATGCTTCTCCATCGTGTTTCCTTTGAAGCAGTTTCTCTGATTCAAGAGGCTCCACTTCTGTCTGTGATGAGGGTTGAGTTGTCAGTGAATCTGTGTTCTCCTCTCTCTGTGCACTTCTGTTTTCTGGTTTATCACTGGACTGTTGTTCAGCTGCTCTCACGTCATCTAACAGCGTTTTTTTAGTCTGCCTGCTTCTTGTGGATGATCCAATATTGGGTTTAGGCTTAACTTTTGGAAAACGTTGCCGTCTTTGGGGAACACTTCCCTCTAAACTTGAGTCCTGTCCAGTACCAGTCACGTTGGGCTCCTCGGGTGAAGAAAACTCCTCTGGGGGTTTCTGAGTAGAGCTGAAGTCCTGTGATGGTGCTGTGCTTGGTTTTTCTTGAGGGATGGTACCACTAAAAGGTTGATCGGTTGTTTTTTCTTCCTCAATCCCAGGAATATTATCTTTAGATGGAAGACTTGGGTCCAAACACAGAGAAGAGCCTGAACCCACTGATAGCACTGATGTAAGACCAATGTTCTGACTTGGATTTTCATCAGTGATAACAAGAGATGACTCCGAAACCCCTTCAGCTGATTTTTCATGAATTCTTTGGATTGGGTCTAGGGTTTGGCTGGAGTCTTCCTTTACTACATCATTTGTAGTTTGAGGTTTAGAGCGAACAGATCTCGATGTCTGTGCCAGGTTGGCTTTGGGTTTGACTCTCTGGAATCGACTCCTCTGTGTCTGGGACTTAGATGCATCATCACCCTTTGGGGCTACGCTCGTGTCTGTCCTTTGTTCAATTTGTGGTCCTGGGACCACATCAGACATCTGTACTTCTTCCATGGACTCAGGTGTTGGCATCTTCTCTACACTGGCATCTTCTCTACTTGGTTCAGAAGTGTGCTGCTTTTCTGAAGCATCCTGAACCAAAGGCAGTGTCCCAGCTTCTTCCTGCACATGGACAAGCTCGGCAGTGCTTTTCTGTGCTTTTATCACAGGCTTTGTGCACTGTGTGAGAGCAGAGCATGAATCCAGTGATGATGATGATGATGACGAATCTGCACTCTGGCTGGGTTTTTTAGGAGAGGTGGAGAGTTCTGCAGAAACCGTTGTTGTTTTTTCATCAACACAAGGGACGGAAGTTTGCTTCTCTGCCAGGTCTTTTGTAGATTGGGATCTTGAACGTACATTTCTTGATGTCTGTGCCAGGTTGGGTTTGGGTTTGACTCTCTGGAAACGACCCCTCTTGGTTTGGGGAGTTGTTGAATCTTCACTGTCTTCTTTCAGACTGACAGGCGGCTCCTCTTCATGTGAAGGACAGAAATGAAGTTTTTCACTTGTCTCTTGAATTGATTCTGAACTTAATTCAGACACTTGTTCAACTTGCAAACTGGTAAACACTCTTTCAGTTTCTTTAACTTTAGAGGACACTTCTTCCTCTGTTGACTCTGTGGTCAGCTCTTTGCTGGTTTCAACCTTGACTTCAGAGATGATCTCATCTTTTGAAGAACTTTCATCCAATGTAGAATCACCAGACTCTTTATTTTTCAGTTCACTTTGAGCAATAATCTCTTTTGGTGTAGAAGAGGAGCCGGAATCCTGCTTCTCACAAAGACTTTGGTTCAAGTCCAGGGTTGAGATGGATTCTTCTTTAACTGCATTTTTTTTATTTTGAGGTTTAGAACGTACATTTCTTGATGTCTGTGCCAGGTTGGGTTTGGGTTTGACTCTCTGGAAACGACTCCTCTTGGTTTGGGGAGCTGTTGAATCTTCCCTGTCCTCTTTCTGACTGACATGTGATTCCTCTTCAACCTTAACATCAGACGACGCTTCTTCCTCTGTTGACTCTGTGGTTGGTTCTTTTCTAGTTTCAACCTTGGCTTCAGAGATGATCTGGTCTTTTGAGGAACTTTCATCCAATTTTTCATCACTAGACTCCTCAGTTATTTTAGGGAAAGAGCCTGAATCTGATGAAAGCCCTGATGTAAGTCCAACATCTTGACTTACATTATCAGTTGGGGTGACAAGAGATGGCTCTGGAATCTCTACAGCTGATTCTTTACTGATACTTCGGTTCGAGTCCTGGGTTGAGTTGGAGTCTTCTGCCTCCACATCTTTTTTTGTTTGAGGTTTTGAACGTACATTTCTTGATGTCTGCGCCACATTCGGTTTGGGTTTGACTCTCTGGAATCGACTCTTTCTGGTCTGTGAAGCTGGGGCATCTTCACTCTCTTCTTTCTGACAGTCAGGTGACTCTTCTACAGGTTGTCTTATCTGCGCTGAGGCTGGCTCTGTGTGCATCTCTTTTTGAATCTGTGAGTCTGTGACCTCTGCATCAGATGAAACCAGAATAATTGAGCTACTTGGAGGAGTGCTAATATGTGAATCTGGAGTAGCATCCGTGGAGTCTCTCTTGTCCTTGACTTCTTGGGTCTCTGAATCGGATGTTGCTGCTCCAGACTTCTGCTGCTCATCTGTTAGTTTGACCTCTGAACAAGTCGAAGGTACATTGTGATCTCTGGACTGGTCTTTCCCACTGGTTGTTGTTTCTGCAGCCCCTCCAATTGGATCAGCTTGAGAAGCGTTTGTGTCATTTTGCGTCTCTTCTGTTTTCTGAGCTGAAGTTGTTTCCGGTCTTGACTTTGGCTGAGCAGCCCTTGAGGCTCGAGCAAGGTTAAGTTTTGGTTTCACCCTGGATAAACGTCCCCGCCTGCTCAGAGGAGAATCTGTCTTTGCAACCTCTGTTTGTGACTCAATTGAAGGATCTGTTTCAGAATCAGTCTTCTGATTGGTACTCTGCATGTTATCACCATCTGTTGTACTTTTTTGAAGCTCCAAAGTTGTTTTGATGTCTTCACTACCAGAGGCTGCAGGTATGAGAGGGGTGACACTTTGCTCTTCTTGAGCAGTTGGCTTGGTTGCAGAATCTTCTTCTGCATGTTGACTAGTTTCATTGGCACTCGATGATATTGGCTCTGAAATTAAACACAGAGGTCTGTTAAAAATTCATCACAACTTTATTGAATTAAAGACTGTTTGGCATTGATCACAGAGACATCCAGCCAAAATCTGTAGTCTTTTCCCAGGATAAAGACACAGTGTCTCATGAGCAGGGTGCAACATAGAGCTATTATATGAAATAAGATCAGAATCAAACTATGTAAACTCAGTTTGTGGTTTAGCGTCCAGAAGATGAGCAGACCATTTATTTAGTGTTACTAACAGCTCAGTTCTCTGGGGCGTGTCTGTAACGTGTAAAGAAAGTGAATCCTAGTTGTGTCCTACCAGTGCTCATCTACCAACTCCAACCTCACCAAGCAGAGAAAACATAACCTGGCTCTTCATTTTATTGATAAACTCTCAGATCTGAACAGACCACCGCAGAATACCTGCTGCATGTGGGTTGGAATTAACGTTATCATAAACAGCTTAACCTGTATTTTAGTCTATGCTCTATCACTCTTCTGCTTAGCTTTCTTCTGCTCTGACCTCCTTTTTCTGTCAGGCAGTCCAGCTCTAGTGTCCAGAATTACGGCAAAATAAAGCTAAGAGATCCTAAAAGGACAGATTATGCTTCCTATTGCTAAACGTAACCAAACAGGGTGATGGTTCAAAGGAACTTAGATCTATGTGCCAGAAATGGATTGAAGTTCTCCAAGGAAAATCTAACCTAACCACAGATACTGGAGAAATATGTGTAGAAAATACAATTTGTGCCATTAAGCTCATTTTAAATTGTTGACTATGAACAGACTAACATATAAAGGTGAGCAAAATTCAGGGTCCCTTATAAAGTCTTCATAGCACCTTTAAATCCAAAATGAAGAAATGTAACATTTTGTCCTTTCTATCTCTCACCTGTTGTTTGTTCCTCTGCTGCTGTTTGACCCTGAGCTGCCTGAGAATGGTGAGCCACATTGCTGATGGTCAACAGGGTTTCAGCCGCCTCGTTGTAGCTCTTGTCTTCAGATACTTTAGAGACGACAAGAAAACTCTTTGAGATTGTGTACAGAAAAAACATGTTTTGGACTAATTCTCATGAGTCAAGTCCTTTCACTTACCTTCTGGGTGTTCAGAAGACAGGAAGTCTATGACATCCTGAAAGGAAACACAAACATTGAACACCAGACGTAGCCCATCTGAGCATGACTTGTTGTGAAATGATGTGGATGTGGAAATCATGCATTACAACAGCCTTCCTACATGTAACAAAATATCCTGGATAACAGATTTGCAGCTTTAATTTGAATCAAAGTATAACTGGTAGAAATGATTTCTTTTCACTCATACTTGGCTTGGGAAACTTACAACTAGCAGGTCCAGCTGGTGATCACAGGTCTCATTATGTGCCTGCTCACAAGAGGCATTGGGGCACAAAGCATCTTGGGAGATGCCCAACACATCAGGCATGTTGGCCAAGATATCAAGCTACGTGCAGGATGAGGGGAGTCAGAGATGAGGGTTTGAGTTATGGGATGGAAAAATCATGCATAAAAAACAAACGTGCAAAATAACACTGTCCAAAAACACTTCTTTCAGCACTGATGTAAAATAAAATGAGTGTGTCATTTGTTCCTGTGATTGTTAATGAGTACCTCCTCCATGGTCTCTTCCACTTCTGGAATCAGAGGCTGTGGAGAGCGCAGGCTGGCGGGGACAAATGCTGAAGCGGAGCTGTCGTTACCCAAGCCACACACAGGCTCCTCCTCTTCTGCGTCTTCCTCCCACTGCTTTTCACTCTCCTCGTCACTGTAGTCTGACTGAGAGGCCCTGAGGGTGACCAGTTTGGGCTTTTTAGACTCTCGGACTGATTGGGCCTTTGATGGCCTTGCTCTCTTGGCAGTAGGTTTGGGATTAGGTCTGGCAGGAGAGGCAGTTGCTGGAGAAGCAGGGGTGTTTTCAGATGCAGAGGAGTGTGTGTCCTCTTTGGCAGAGTAATTCAAGGGCTTGGTGGGTTTGGGTATTCTCCCGTACCTACAAAACACAATCACACACTGGTGAATAACTGGTATGTCTCAAATGCAACATGTTTTGAAGAGATTAAAGGTTGAAATTCTGGTAAAAAGCTGAAATATGTTACCTTGTGGGTTTGGGAGGTGGAGCAGTTGACTCCTCTTCTTCAGAGGAGCTGCCGTCTTCGTCTGACGTCTTCTTATTTGCTTGTTTTAGAGGTGGCGTGTCTTTGTTTACCTAAAAATAAGAGCATTTCTTTAGGAAGGCAAAAATAACACAAGGAGACTTCATGACTCAAAAGTGACACTAAAAATAACCTGCTCCTGGGAGGCTCCATCTGTCACACACTGCCCCTCTTTATCTGACACAGCATCTCCGGCTTTAGATGGTTGTCGAAGCTTTTTCGCCCACTTTTTGCCCAGAGGCAGTAGAGGTTTTGATGCTCGGCCCCGAGACAGTTTCGCCGGCTTAATGCTGGTGTCCTCGGCTGTCTTTTCAGACCTGAATATTATGGGTAACACAGAAAAGTTGGTTCTAGCTCAGGATGTATAAAAATACTTTAAAGGATGTAAAAGTTGCCTTACATGTCTGAATTAGGATTGTCCTCTGGGAGAGCAGCCTCAGAGTCTTCTGGTACGTTGGCTTCATCTGAGAATAAATAAATAAAGAAGAAAAATAATAAACATGGGGTCAACTGTAAATATAACTTGTTACTTAAAATATGAGCCATTGTGAATGCAAAACTTCAAAGAGTGTGTATTCTACTTTCCCATACTGTAAGGATGGACATAAAGTAACTATGCTGGGTGTTCAGAACAAAAGTGACAAAACGTTTTCAAACCTCTAGATATTCATTTGTCATAGAAATCCCTTAATCTGCCATAAAACTCATCAAAACTGCCAGCTAAAATGATGAGGTCATCGCATAACGATCTTTATGTCAAGTTTGTTGTGTGGGCCTCAAACATCAAGGTGCAACCAATAACCCTCCTAATCAGAGTGAGGGAGGATTGTGAAGTGGGAAGCCCCAAAGAGTGAGGCCGAAATAAGTGTTTTCTAAAACACCAAATAGAGATTTTTTTTGTTGTGATCCATGTAAAGATACGACTGGGGCATCAGAAGAACAGAACAAAGACTGAAAAAAGCTCAAGATTCCTTCTTAAAAATGAAGTTTGAGGAATAGTTAGATCCTGTACCTTGCTCATTTCCCTTTTCGACCTTTTTGCTTTTCTTGCCCTTTGGTTCGTCCTTTGGAGCATCCTTCTTTCTTTTCCGTGTCTTCTTGGGCTTAGCAGCGGGGCTCTCTCCTTCATTACAGAGGGCCTCGTTCTCTTTTTCTCCCTCCCCCTCCAGGTCAGGCATATTGTTGTCCTCTTCCTCATTTTCCTCCTCCACATCACTCAGCTTCTTCTTAGCTTTCTTGCCTGTAGGGTGCAGAATGAACACAACCGTTACTATTGATCAACCCAAAATAAAAACAAAACATGCCAGCTGGCTACAACTCAATTGACAAACATGAATCAAAACAGAAATCAGAAACAGTATTTGGATACAAATATTTACTTTTTGTCTTTTTCTTCTCCTTCTTTGGGGCGTTTTTGTTGGCCAGAGATTTGAGTTTCTTCCTGTTTTTCTGAACTTCGAGGATCTTCTCCAGCAGCTTAGAGAAATATTCTATGTCTAGTTTGCGTCTCTCTCCTGCAGAAGAATGACAGTTAGATGTAGCATCATAATCTATAACACAGAGAACATTTTCAACTGAATACTCACGGAAAGCTTTGTCAACCCTCCAGGAATTTTCTCGTTCCTCTTTTTTGAATTTGTTCTGTAGGTTAAAACACGTGAAATTGAGACATTTTAATTAGGTTTTTAGTAAAGCAGGGTGTTATTTTTTTGATAAAATAGTTTATTTTCCCATGAATTATTCTTTACTGACCTTTATCTCTGATCGAGCTCTGTGAGGAAACAGCTGACAAATCATAGAGAAGTCCGTTCCCACCATGCTGATCGCCAAGAAGAACATGTCCGTCTCTGAAAACAGAAAGCAGCCACAAAGTTAGAATCATACAACATGAAAGAAGGACATAACTCAGGTGTTTTCAAACTACATGAGCTCCACCTTCAGCAGACCACGGTCTAGAATAGGTCCCTTTCCTGAAGCTTGAGTATGTTGTGGTGGAGCCACGCTCAAAGATGGGGTCCCGCTCCTGAGCTGGGTTTGGCCCTTTGGCTCGTTGGACTTCCACTGTCAAGCTGGGACGAAAACGGAGAGGATATTATTAAACCAACACTTTCATCTCCAATAATAATAAAATACTTTAGTATATCATAATAACTAATATTCAACTCAAGAGTAAAACAACTAGATCTTTAGGTTTTAATTGGCATGCACTTAATCTTAACTTTTAGTCAAAAGAGTTTATATTGAAACTCTAAAGAAGAGCCATTTAGAGGTTGATGGTCTACCAAGTGTTTAGATCTACAACATTTCTCTCCCTGAATACTCTTGCTTGTGTTATACATTATCTTACACATGTACAAAATCAGGCCCAAGGTCCATTTTCATACACCTTTCATCTTAGTATGTAACAATTATGTATCTAAAATGAATTATTCTCTAAATGATGTGTACATTTATGTTTTCTGACGAGGATAAAGGCTAGATTCTATCTAGTAATATGTCACTAAACTACATTTGGACTGTGCATTGGCAACTTATTTAAGCTTGAGATCTGTATATTCTGCAAAAATTTAACAACTCTTGTAGATGACAACTTTAAATGGATGCCTTCATCATGATGAGAAAATTTCAGAGTTCAAAAGCACACCAGAGGACACAAGATGAAATCAAACTTATCAAATTCAGCAGAAAAAAGATAACAAACATTTGGGTCTACAAATGTCATATGCAGGTCAAAACCCTTAAAAAATAAAACCCAGACTGAGCCTGCATAAAACATCCTGACATACAGTATTTTGTCCTTATCGCCCCCTAATGGAGAACATTTTCTTGGTCAGAGGTAGAGTTTGCTGATGTGTACATATCACGTAAAAATGCAGAAAATTGACCACTTATCATTTGGCATCAAGACACCTGAGGGAGAGATGAGCTTTGATTTTATCAGTCTGTGATGGTGGAACAAGGATATTTGAGCACACTTAGAGACTGATTTTTAAAGGAAAATTCAAAAGGAAGAGTTTAACAAACAGAGTATTCAGGTGTTACTTTCATGGTTAACAAGTATGTTAGTTGGTTAGAGCTGCTGGGCTTTGGGCATTTTTACAAAATCAAATATGGCCCTCTTTGAAAAAAGTTAGACACCCCTGTCATCACTAAATAATTGATTCTGGACTCCTCAAAATGTGTCACTGCTGTGTTGTCCCTTCTGGTCTATCAAAGAAGGAAAGGTCATTACATACAAGTAGTAGTGGAGTAACAGAAATATGTTCCTCTGAGTCCAGTTACCTCTCTTCATCTATGATCAGCGTGCCGTCCTCTGCTACTTTGACCTGAGGGACCATGAGAGCATCGTCATCCTCCTCTTGGTCCTCTTGTGCCTCCACTTCCTCCTCTGCTGTTGCAGGAACTTTGGGAGCGGCTTCTGGCTCCTGTGCAGGCTCTGGTGACCTGAGAGTTGCATTAAAGAAGGCATCTATTGTGTTATCATGTCACACATTGACCCGTGATGACAACATAACTTTAAAATTATAATTAAAAGAGACTGAGAATTATTAAGAAGATGATCTTACTCTTCTCTCCCCGGTGACGGTGGAACCACAGTCTCATTCTCGTTCACGGTTTCTTCTATACTTGACCTGAAATAAACACAAAAACAGTCAGATAAAAATTGAAAAATTGAGAAAAAGATTCACGAAAAAAATTCTCCCTCTAAATATGAATCAAAGTCTTCACACTTACGTCATTGGGTTTGATTCTGGTAGATAACGGATTAGGTCTCTCATGGTCATTTTGGCAGGATCCAAAGAAAACTCCTTGACTCGCAACTTATTTTTCCTCTTTCTCTGCAACATTAAAGAATAACACACATATGAAGCAATAAATCAATCTAAAATGAACACTAAATGCCTAAAACACTTGTTGTTTGAAGATACAATAATCTCAACAAACCTTTTCCTTGTGCATCTCCTGTCTGAGTAAGTCTCTGAGTTTTTGGGCCTTTGCGATCCTCTGCATATCAGACGGGTCATTCAGAAGTCTGCTCAGAGAATACGCTGAAGGTGGCAGTGAAAGGCTTTTCTCATACGATACCAGAGTCTTTGCTTTTTCGGAAATCTCAGTAGCTTCTTTGTCTGGTAGAGAGGGTGGGATTTTATCAGGTAATTTAGAAGGAGCCTCTTTTACTGGACTGCTTGAAGTGCTTTCAAGTTGTTTGTCGCTATCTGCTGTTAGGTGTGTTTGTTCTTGTAAATCCTCCACTACAGGAACAGCCAAAGGTCCTGAGCTGTCAGGGGAAATGATTGTGGCTTTAGGCTGCACTTTCAGCTGCTTGCTGTCCTCTGAAGGTCTCCTTCGCCGCGGGGATTGGAGTCCTCGAGGGGAGATTGTAGCCCCAGTCTGGCTGGATGTTGATGGTTTGTCGAGGTCAGACACAGACGTTACTGCAGGGGTTTCAGAGACAGCCTTGGCGGGAGACTTGGGCGTTCGGGAGAGTATAGACAGCCGACCTGGGGCCACTTTTGGCTTGATGGAAAACCGCTTCCTCCTTTGAACGGCTGCTGAGGGTCCGGTAGCTTCCACATTTTGATCATTCCCATCCCTAAAGAATCACAGGAAGAGGCATACCTCGATATGTTCCGATACCATTTTTCTCACATACAGATTCCGATACTTATGCTGTATCAGCCATTACTGAGTAATGATCCAATACCAATATGTTATAAAAAAATATTATACCAGGTCTAAATACTACGATGATTATCATTGTGGTAAGGCCTGGCTCAGGTTAAACACTTTGTAAAACATTAATAAATACAGGGAATCAAAGCCATTTACATATATTTTTCAATATAAAATATAGTGGTATCCAGCGTGAAATATTTCCACACCGCCGACATGATTGTTCTAGTTAGCTTAGCTCCAATTCTCACGTCAACCTGTGTGTCTGTTGCTGAGGTTGCTGCACAGCGCTACTGTTTTAAGGGAGGCGAAGAACTGTGCCAGAGTTTAACAGAGCTAAACATTAGATTTCTTATTTAACAAATTACATGGTATCTGATCACTGCTCAGACTCCAGTAGTCCTCGATACTGAAACAAGCATTTTCATCAGCATTAGAGCAATTTCTGATACTGGTATCGGTGCCAGAACAACTCTAGTTATATCCTCAAATTATCCTTAAAAACATTACAAATGATGATGCAGTGCTGCTGACTCACCCTAAGGCTGCAGGTTTCTCTGGTGGGGTCACATCAGACGTGTTATCTGTTGCAGCAGTGGCGTTGCTGATGTCTTTGGGGGTCTCACTGGCCTCCTGGCTTGCTGTAGGGGTTTCTTGAGATGCTGCTGCTGCTCGACCTGTAGAGCCCACATTGGGCCGAATGCTAAATCTCGACCGCCGAAACATTTTGACCTAAAAAGACACAGGAAGTCAAACCACTCAAAGTAAAACCAGCTGAGCAAGAATATTTACTGATAAAAAGATAAAGGGTTTTAAGCTTAAAGTGCACTGGTGTTACAAGTTTCCCTGACAGGGCAAAACACACAAACACGGTTGGATTCAATTGTAGCAGCAATTACTGAAAGTTACTTTTGTTCTGAAATCAGAATCTTTCCATCGCATTGATTAAATGAAAGCACCAAATAAAAACAAAACATGTATTCTTCTTAGATGCAGTATGACAGAATTTACAAATGTGTTACACTACTGATGTGAGCAACAGAAACTGTCAATCAATTGCACATTTCTAACTCCAGCATGTAAAATAAATAAGAGAAGTGGCAAGAAAAGTGAGAAAAGAAAAAAAGGGAAACACCCACAACAGTTACTCCATGTAGACAGATAAAGTGTAACAGCACATTCTCATGCAGAAGGGACTTAAGGTGGTGGATAACATCCAGTGTAACACCTACATCCTTAGATCAGAGAAGTATCAGCACTTCCACTCATGTTAGAGCGACAGAGGAAAATAGGACTTGGCAGTGGACCCAGGAAATTGGAAACAAAAGGTAACTGAGATGGGTTCTTTGGAACAAAACCATAGGGATGTAGATTATTCAGCTCAAACAGTGGAATTACATTTTCGACTGGGGTCAAGAAGGTTAAATACAGTTCATCTTTGATATGAGGTGCTTCACAATCCAAAAGAAATAACTGAAATACAGATTTAAAAATCAATTAATGATCAAATGCTTATTAACACAACTTTGAGCAGATTTGGGTCTCATGATCTCTTCCTGATCTAGAGAAGAGTCAGAAATCCAACAATGGCAGAACAAATGCATGACCCACCCTGTGTCTATACTTAAATTTAAGCATGATTTCCTCTTCCTGATCAGTTCAAGCTGGAATAAACAGGTCTGAACAACCTGACTAACCTGAGCATCCAAGTAAAGGTCATTCAAATGGTGCAGCAAAGTTTAGCTATTTTGCTATTTGCTTGATGTTCTGTGAGAAAGGTCTATGACGGTCCAGTATGGTATTGATGGAACATTGATGGGCCTAGAGTTGACCCTCGAGGAACACCTCCACTTGGGTAAGGGATGGAAGAAGTGGAATTCATAACAAAAACAGAAAATGGTCTGTCTGGAAGGAACAATTGTATTTTAGTGATTCAAATGAGTGAGGATACTGACTGGGGACCATGGGATCAACAGTGATGAAAGCTTAACCAAAACTTCATGAACTCAGTCAAACCAGCGCGCCTACAAATGACATAGTTCTGGTCACTTTGACAGGTGGTTGCTCTTTGCACTGGAAATATAACATGATGTTTCTGTCTTACGATTGGGTTAGGTATTTTGAGGTGGTTTCACAAAAATTGGACAGTGTCAGTGCTTCTGATTTGTAATCTGTGAGCAAGGCCTTGCACTTAATTATGTAAACCAATTTTCACACTGTAAACTGTCATTTTCTATCAAGTGATTGTTGTAATTTGTCTTGTCATATTGTTATGTTTTAAGATGCGTACTGCAAGAGATCCCGATCTCAAGGGGTTATTACCTGGTTAAATAAAGGTTAAATTAAAAAAAAAAAAGATACACTCTTTAACATTTTTATTTTTTTGTATAATACAATCTAACTAGCAATAACGAGACTTTAACAGAGAAAGAGCTATTCTCCCTAAATGACTTCCATTAACAGTAAATTCAGTGAATTTTTCCTTTATATAGTCTTTTGGATGTATACACTGATATTTTAACTTGACTAAAAGCACAAGTTTTAGCTCTCAAAATGACATTTTAATTACTTTTTTTAATATTCGTATGTGTCATTCTAAAACACACAGATATAAGGCCTTTTAACATCAACCTGGTTGTATATTGGCTTTTGAGGAAGCATAAGTGAGGCTAAAAATTTGTTTAATAAACTGGGTGTTTAACCTCGGCAGACTATTGAACTGTGACAGGAGCAGTAACGTTGACAGATGGAAGCCGTTAGTAACGTTCAACACGTCGTCACGTAGAGGATCATCAAAGGGACTGAACACGTGAAGGTAAATTAAGCTAAAACACTCAATTACATGATTTTGAAACATAAAGTGTCGCTACCTAATGGATCATGGAGAAGAAAAATGCACGAAGCCAGTTGTAAACTCGATGACAACACTCAGAGTAGATGGTCATCCAGACTGGGTCCGCCCATTGGTTGATAATTAGAAGCAGAAATATTTCAATGTTTCTTTTACAGAAAAATGTTATTACCTCTGAACACGTACCTTTTCAAGAGTAAGACGTTAGTTTGGAGAAATAATGCTTCATTTATCGACGACGAGAGGCGAGTAGCGGTTCCCCATGCACACACACAACACCGCCATGTTTTTCTTGACGTGATATTTACGTGACGTCAGAGGGATTGTGGGAAATGTAGTCCGACGGACGTGTAAATCCGGATGAGGCAAGAGGCTCAATTTACAGGCAATGTGCACCTTGAGTTTTCCTGTTACATAAGCAGTCATGTCTTTTCCGAGGCATGCTTAACTGTTATTTCAATTACCAGTCATGCTTTCAATTTTTCTATAAATCACACTAAAGCAATTTATCACAAGACTACAATTTGGTTTTAAGATTTTTAAGATAAGATAAACCTTTATTAGTCCCACAGGGGGAAAATTATTTCATATCTTGATTTAATATGAGTGTTTACCATTTAGATGGATGTTTACACTCAAGATTCAAATTCATATTCAAAGAATTTGGTTGAATAGCCAACATATTATATTTAAAAAAATTAGATTTGTACTGAACATTAAAAATTAAATAGTGACTGCATCTTAATTATATTTCTAATGACAAAAAATAAAAAGATCATAAATATCACTCTAAATATGATTTGGAAAAAGTGGTTTGTGGAATTCACAATATACTTTATTCATAAGGAGAAGAGAAGTGTTGCTTTTTGACTAGGAGGTGTAACTGAAGAAGAATTTTGAATTAAAATTTCTTATCATATTGACAAACGTGTTGTTATTAGTCAACAGCAACGTAGACCAACCAAAATTTTAAAGTTTATAGCCTTGGTTGTAACACTCTTTTTATTTAAATATGCCATGTTGGTGCTCTTGGACCGTCTAGTTATAGAGTTATAAATAGTTATTACATGTGAGAGAGCACTTGAATGCTTCCTGCTTTTTGAAGTCATACACACCTTATGACTAAACCTGGTAGGTTTTCCTATGCTGTTTAAAGGCAAGGTAATGTAATGCAAGGGTAATTGATTTTTGTACTTGCATGAGAAGTAAACAAAAACCAATACAATGGAGCACTCTTGTGACTGTGTTGTCCAGTTTTTGTGTTCAAGATTATGCAACATTCAAGAAACAGACGAATGTAGCGAATGTAGCTCAGAAGATTTACCAACCTGTCTAAAAGAAAGCAAATGGACTCGTCCACACATTGCTGAATTATGATTGAGTTTCTTTATTTCATAACACAGACAGCACGAGCAGTGAACCTCTTTGGACATACTTCTCTTATGCACCACATTTCTTCTTCAGCAGATCATGACATGTACATTTACTTCTTTCGATCGGTGGTCTTAAGAAATATGAGAACTACTGATTGGACGGAAAAATACAACATCAGAGGTGGAGGCGTAGAAGACAAGGGGTTCAGGAACGAGACTTTGTGGAGTTCATCATTTGGATTGTCTCGCACCTCTAGCTGCTTCTCCTGGAGATGTTACTTCATGCGATGAACTCACTGCCCTTCAATAATGCCATTTCACCTGCAAGAGAAGTGAAAATAGTGTGAATCCTACAGAAATAGTCCCTTAAGGATATTAAAAAAAAAAAAAAACGAACATACTTACTTGAGATCAAAGTTGTGATCATGCAAAAGGATTCCCGAAAGGATCCCCAAAATCTGCTGTTGAACCAGAGGTCTGACCCACAGTAGCAGGCTGCTGAAGAGTCAAGCAAAAAGCCAGAATCAGAAAACAGAAGTGGTAATACTCAGGTATGTGTCTGTGTAAACCTCTGTACCATAGCTACAGGTGGCGCTCCAAATGGGCTGGAATCTGGGGCCCCGAACGCTTGATCAAACATATCCTGTTTGACCCCTTGTGCCGGGGCTGGTGCTGAGTTGTTTGTGAGGAGGGCAGAAGAGAAGGCAGCATCGAGGCCAACGTCAAAGCTCGGAGCTGGGGCCACCGCTGCAGCTGCAGCTGGAGCTGGAGGGACAGCTGAGGAGACATAAAGAGAGAAAAAACTTGACAAACTGTTCATATCAACTTGTAAAGTTTACGCTGCATGCGCTGCATTTACTGGGTTTACCATTGACTGCTTGTATCTGATTTATATCAAAGTCATCATGATCTGCAGAATCCTGAGCCACCCCGACTTTACTGGAAAAGTACTGATTAAACGCCCCACCCTCTTCGCTGGCTGGAGCAGAGTTGGACCCCAGCTCTCCTTTCCGGGCTGGGATGGCGGGAGGTTTGGCCAGCTGGAAATCCTTGAACATGTCCTTTCCAGTCTTCTTCTCTTTGTCTCCAAGTGGGTCCAAAGCTGTGAAGGCACTGTTCTCTACCTTTGGAGCCTCTTTTGCAGGCGGTCTGGGAGGTGGGCGTGACGGACCGTGGGGGTCAACCATTCCTGGGTACACACCAGGCTGGAAAGGGTTGGTCTGGACCCAGCCTGGAGAAGGGGTGGGGGAGTTTGGTGGAAAGATGTGAGGTGGGGACAGCGGTGGGGCATAGTGAGCTGGCAGGGGTTGGCCCCAGGCTGTGGGGGGAATGGGGAGACCACCAAAGGCAGAGGGCTGTGGGTAGGCTGGTCTGAGGCCTGGAGCTGTCACTCCCGGCATGGGGTACATGGACTGTGCAGCAGGAGCTCCCCACATCCCTGCAGCGGGGGGGATGCTTGTGGTGGCTGGAGGTCCTAACTGAAGATTTCCTGAACACGAAGAAGAAGAATGTCAGTGAATAACCAAAACAACTTCATGGGATACATTACAAGGTTTTCCTGGTGAGTTTTACCCAGAGCAGCTATGGAGGATGGAGTGGAGCTGACAGGTGTACTGTTGAAGAGATCACGGGAAGCAGGTGATGCCTCAGGTTGAGCCGGAGCAGCAAAGAGATCTGCTCCAAACAGGTCACTGGCTGTAGACTATTGACGGGAAATCCAACAAAGAAATTAGTGCTTTTGTATTTGTATTTAAACATAGAGCCACAGACTGTATGTAAGAGGTAGAGGTAGCTGTCATAACTCTTTCCGTTGGTTCACAGACTTTGCTTTCAGGCCTTAGCTTTGGAGGCAGAGGTGAGAAAATCTAGAGGAAGGGTTTCTATAGGAAAAATTGGTTGGGGTGATCTCTCTACAGAATTCTGTCACCTATTTTACTTAAAATTAAATTATAGATTGAATTATTGATACAATATTAAGATTGGGAATACTTGAAATAAAAAATCAAGAACATGACTTATTGGGATCCTTTCTAAAGGGGGGGATAGATTGACTATGTGAGGTAAAAGTATCTGCAGACTTTGATTAGGGCTCCCCATGCTGGCTGTCAACAAAAAAAGTAAGTTGACGTAACCTGCATGATTCACCCTGCTTGTTTTTGGACTTTTCCCACCAACCTCTGCAACACAAAGCCTTGTTTGCCATGTTATTTGCGACCACTAAGTCTCCCCCCGCTGGCCATTTGAATAACTTTAATCTTTCTGCTTTGAATTCACCTTTGCATCCTGGAGGCTAATTCTTATATACAGTCCATGATGATGAAATTAGCAACAAGAATTAAACCAAACTTTACCCACAGAATATTCTGTAGTATTAAAAAGAGCTCAGAAATAAAAAAGCCTACCTTGATATGACAGAAAAAGCATGCTTTGAAACTTACCAGTGCTTTTATCACCGAAGCATGAATGTTAGAGGACACATTGAAAGCAGATATAAGAAAGGGTACAGTTCATTGTTCAGCAGCACATTAAAAGAATGATGAATCCAAGCAGGTGAACACCAGTGCATGCATGCAAACACAACATAAAGTACATATAACAAGCCCTGTACTGCAGTCCTTTATAAACCAGCCGTGCATTAAACCAAAATGCACCTTCTGTCAAACACTAATGCGTAACCCGAGATGTAAGCAGACTTATTACACCCTGGGAAATGTGCATTAACCCCAGGCATCACACATGCATGTTCATCTAGCTACATCATTTCACCTTTGCACTCCTTCGACCTCGTCCGGCCTTAGAGCTCTGTGGAGGCGGGTTTATGACTACTGAGTCCTTGCTATGAGTCACTGCAGGTTGTGGATGATGACTTACATCATTAGAGACGGGGGGAGTTTGCACAGGTGAGTCAAAAAAGGGGTTTTTGGTCGAGAGAACTGGAGCAGTCTCGTTCCCGTCCATCATGGTTATCGTGCCGCCCTGAGTTATTTGTCCCCCTAGTGGCCACTGTCCATTATTGAGAGCGAGGATCATGTTCTTACTGGATAACCCATTTATCTGCTGACTGAGGTGTTCCGAGTCTCCGTTCAGAGCCCCGTTAATGAATGTCTTACAAGTGTTGCCAGCAATGCTGTTAAGGTGATTAGAGGAGGCGAGATGGGGGAACTGTGAATTATCGGGTGCTGACTGAGGCGTCGACTTAGAAAGGGGGTCATCTCTGAAAGGGTCAGTGTCTGGGGTTGGAAAGTAGCCAAATGCTGAGGAAAAGGGATTCTCTGTGCGGGGAGATGCCCCAAGGTCAGGGGCACAGGAAGTGACAAAGGAGTTTCCCTTTATGCAATTCTGATTGCTGTCAACCTCAGCGGAAAAGTCCAGCAAGAGAATATCATTAGAGTCCTGGTTAACATGAGAGGGACAGCAGGAGAGAGAGAATGAGAGGTTTATGATCAGTTCTGCAGAGGACAAAACACATGTGTTAACAAAATTACAAATGGATCACATGGTGTGAACAGACAGGACAAGTTAAAGCTGATACCTGTAGAATAATAAATGTAGTTCACCCAAATATGGTTCCTTTTATGGAGCTTCAGCTTTAGGGATCGCCTGTCTTTGAGCATGTTTTTGAATAATGTCCTTAAAGTATTCACCAAATAAAAACTGAAATCTAACTCAATACTGGCTGGTTTTGAGAAGCTAGTTTTCTGAAAACTTGATCCCCCTCACTGTAAGTTGGAGCTAGCATTCATTTTTTTGGATCAAAGAAATTTTGATTCTAGTTCCACTTCAGGAACTTGGACTCATAGAAACTCACTCTACCTCTTTCATAGGTCCTACAAAAGACCCTTCTTCATAACAACTTTAGTGATTTAGTGACAGTCTCCAAACAGGAAAAGAAAATTTTACTTGAAAAGTTTCTTGAAATCTTTTTTTCTTTACAAGCAATCCAGGTGTCATTTTTGTCCATTGAAATATCTTAATGTGGCTCATACTAAGTCTAATTAGACACTTTTCACTTAAAATAAGACAACACTTGATTAGATTACAGTTTGCTTTGCAAGGTGAAGTTAGTCGTAACAGTGGTTTGTCTCTGTCTGCCTATATGTAACTGTGATAGCAAATGCATTTTTGTAAATTAATATGGCAAGCACTACCAAGTCTTAAAATTCTTGGTGCTGGACTGAGGAAAAAAAAAAGGAGGTCTGCACACATGGAGCAGCTCCAGTAATGAAAAAAAAAATCACAGGTAACTTTCTAGGCCATTACTTTGGTTTCAAGCTGATAAACATATCATGATACTCTATTCCTACAGTTAGTTTGATGAAATTTGACATCAGTAGAAGTAAAAGTACTGGTCAGCAAAGCTCCAGAAGTAAAGATAAGAATTCCTTCCAATGAGATCAACTTAGTTATGAGTACTCGTTTGGATCAGGGGATCCTCTTTGTTTTTATTTTGCACTTTGTTGACGCTCCCTACATGAAGAGTTCACTATAAAATGTCCGAATTGCAGGACGGTTTGTTCTGATCAGTATCAGGTTTAGGGGCGCGTTTAAGCTGTCTGTGGTAGGAAAGAAGTGTGAGCTTTATCAAATCCATGTTTCTCCCAGCTTTTATTGACCTGAAGGACCAACCTGTTACCCAGAAACTATCACTATTTAACATTCAAGATTACAAGTACAGAAAAAGTTACTCTGGGACAGTAACTGGAGCAAATGAAATCATGTACATCTACTCCTGCTCTAGGCTAAAAGTAGCTTGGTGTAAGAGGTGTGTTTGACATACATTAGAGCAGCATAACAGACTTTAATGTCTTTCAGGAGACTGCGCAGATCTGAGTCTGTATTTATGTTTACGTTTGCCTCTGCTGGATGTCTGCTTGGTGGGTGGTCCCCTCTATGTTGAACCTCTTCATCTTCACACGCTTGTTTCATGTTTTTCAGCTTATCATTTGTTGATTTTGTAATGTAATGTAATATTTGCTTATTATTTAGAGTACTCTTTTATAACTGTTTTGTTTTAAATCTATTTACCTATAACTGTTTTTCTTTATTAGTCCATCCCTCGGCTTTTTCTTGTATACGTAAGGTTGAATTTCCTGTGAATGTATAAAGTTTGAGGGAAAAAAAAATATAAGCATATTAAATCTCACGAGGAAGCACAGCATGAGGTCCATCGTTCAGTTAAAAACATGGAGGTGTTACTCAACATGCTGAAGTCAGCACTGAGTTGTTGACCTAAAACTCAGCCAAGGTTGGCAACAGTAACATGAAGCACGACCACGAGGAACCACCAGGTGTCACCAAAGCACGCACAAGATACTTTGTGAATTCTACATGTAGCAGCTTTAAGTTTGGTGAACAACAATGAGATTGGTTTGTATGGAGCTTGGACTCAATTCTGAAAAGTTCCATTTGAATTTATGAAGAAACCAATAACTAGAAATGAAGATGGACACATTTTCAGAATTGAGTTCCCTTGTGTGGAATGATTGCTGAGATGTGCAAAATATGAACTTAGAAACACATTTATGACAACAAACAGACTGCAACAGAACATATTTGTGTGGTTTCATCTTCCTATATTCACACTTTATCCTGGTTTTCATCAGCACTATCTGCTGACTTTACAAAGAAGTGCAAAAAGTATGCATAGAGTGCTGTGAATACCCAGCTATACTTCACTGACTGAGTATAATTCCCCTATGTCGCCCACATACAGGGAACATTTCATGGCACCACACTTACATTCGGTGCCCGTATGTCTGGAGGGGTCGACATGTCTCCGAAAAGGTTGAGCTGCTCCACTGGCTGCACGTCAAACAGAAACATACTGTATTTATTCAGCTCCTATAAATCACTGTTAGTTTGTTTAATGTTGCAAACAAAACAAAACAGAAACTCTTACTTGGGCCGTTTTGGCTCCATCCACGCTCAGCAAAGCGTCACTTCCATTCTGGGAAACACACGGAGAGGCAGAGTGTGAAGGAAGTAGTTAAAGGAGCTATTAGGAGAAAAGAAGGGCGTCCAAGGGCTTACCTCAACTACAGCACTGCCATTTTCTCCCTGTGAACAGAGGCAGACTGTGAGTGATTGTACTTATTTCCTTGATTCACAGAACCGTGTGTCTTTTCACATCGTGCAGGAAGGAATTTCTGATGATGTGTGAAAACGCAGACAGACTGTGTTGGTACAGAGTGTATTCTGTCAGCTCTCCCATATGACCGCATCAGAAAGAAAACATTCTCACTGTCCAACCACTGCAGCAGAAAAAGCTTTTTTTCCGTTTACATGAACAGTTACCTTCTGTGAAGCCTCTGCCTCCTTCTTCCTCATGTTGAAGATGACCTGGAACAGATCTTTGAGGTCAATGACCAGCGGCTCTGCCTGTGTAGAGACAGAAAAACCAACAGGTCCATGACTGTCTGTCTGGTGAGTACCAGAAGAAGTTGCAGCTGGAATGACGTCACCCGTTGGCTTAAGGGGCTCTGTTTATGAAAACTTGAGTTTGCACCATGGCTGTCAAAATCCTGTCAACTCTGGAGCAGAAAGTGACCAAAACTGGACGCAAAGCTGTATATGAATCGGTTCCAGCAAAAAAATTTGCAATGCAACAGAGGTGCCCCATTTGCGCCATGTTTTCAAAATGATGCCAGAAATCACAGATATACTACAAAACTGACATCTCAGCAATTGTTTGTCTTATCTTTAGTTAAAATTGTCTTATCAGCCTTAATACAAGCCACATTCATCTAACAGGTCCAGAAAATGTCTAATTTCAAGATATTAAAAGACTAAAAATGACGCCTAAATTGCTTGTTAAAAAATCTGCCAATGGCATTTGAGAGTTACCTGCCAAGTTTCTTGAAATAATAATTATGTCTTGATACAAAAAACTCAATTTCTGTCATTCTTATTGGCAGGTGGTAGACTTTCATACAACCACAGTGCTTATGTCAACAATAGGAGTTACCCCCTGCTGGCCAACCCTGGAGCAAGCTTGTTTCAAGGGATAGTTAGGGTAAGAGAACTTTTTTGAGTGGGGTTGTAGAGAAAGTTGGCATCAAAGCTAAAATCTTACATGATATAACACAGCTTGTTTTAGTGAAGCCTTAACCTGAATATTAAAACTAGGGATTGATTTCTTAGGGCCTCAATTTCAAAATGTCTAAACTATATACTAAAAAAAATATGGAAAAGAGAGGTACATTGCATTGTTAACAGTAGGAACAGCTTCATCTCTGTTCAACTTTATCAAATATATTTTGATATAGTTTTGAAATTACTTCACTCTGCAGTCTGCAAGCAGGGGAGGAGCAAGATCTGGTCTGCATGTGGTCTACCGTGTCTCCTAGCAACACAGAGCTGCCCTGAGATGCCTTTCTGAAAATCAAGCCAATGCTGAAACTAGTAAAAGATACAAAACTCTGCCTAATAAAATGGACCGGACTTTAATTAAAGCCATGATGCACATGCATTCTGCCACCTGAAGCTCCTGTATCCCAAAAAATGTACCAAGCTGAAGGATACTGACTGTGCTACAGAAAAGGGAACTCAAAATATGTGATAAAACACCACATTTACGAGAAAATTGCTTTTACCAATCAAATTCTCTATTTATACAGCGAAAATTATACCTGTTGGGAAATCTTGAATAAGTGGGCTTTAAGAATTAATTCAAGAAAAGAAGAAAATGCTCATTTTCTAAAATAACATACTTCAAAACAAACATCTTATGTGATGTGCATAGTCTTATTGTAATCTCAATTTTGGCACATGAATGCCAAGTAAAGGTTAAAAAAATGACTTGGTAATAGAGAATAATAATGACAGGTTTTTGTTTGTTGAAGAAAAAGTGTGTGTGCCAAAATGAAGTTTTTGTGATGTCGCTGCACATAAAAATGGGTCTGTGGAATTGCGGTTCGGTTAGTATGTTATCACTTTTACATTGTTTGCAGAAGTCTGAGACATTTAATTCGCTCAAATGTGTTTCTAACAGACGCTTTGTATCTAATCTTTAATCATACAACCTGAGGAAGTCATTGAAACCTGAAACAGGTTTTATTTTTATGAGACTTTTGGTGAAAGAATTCATTTCTTGCCTTAACTTGTTTACTCCATTTTAAGATCTTTGTGACTAATTGAAAAATATGTGTTTGTTCTTAATTTGATAGTATCCATTAAACTCAAAGATTAAAAACAAATAAACAATCTTTATGGCAAGATTATATATCCAACATGTCTAAATGAATAAGAATTTAAATCTTGGAAAGTGCAGAATAAATCATAGTGTGTGGATATAACACGATCTAAATAAAGCTATTTAAATAAAAAACAAAACTGGCCCTTTAAGGCCCTTCCTCATGTGTCATCTCTGATAACTGCCCTTCTTTCAGAAACAAAGGGTGAAGCGTGTTTGTATTTGTAAGTTTACCTGCTGAGCAGTCTTGATGGCGAAAAACTGATGCTGTCCCTCTGCTCCACACACATACCCAAACGCTCTGTTGTCTGTCACGTCTCTGGCGATGAAAGAGATCTTGTTCACCGCATGTTCGTGTTCGATCACCTGAGTGACAGAGGAATAAAGAGTTCATGAGCAGAGTACCAGTTAAAACATAGTGGCATGTGACAGAGAGGAGGAAGTGGGGGGACTCACCCCTGATCTCTCATCGATGATCTTGATTCCCGACATGGAGATATTGACCCAGATTCTCTGTTTGTGTTTGCCTTGAGATCGAGCAGCTACGGCCATGCCCTGGTGTGGAACAGATAAAACACGCCGTTCTGTTTTGTCTGCTGTTTGGACGTCAATGCAACATGACCTTTGGTAGTCATAGCTAATATCTATACGTAATTCTCTACTGTGAGGACAAAACTGCAGCAAACATGAATGGAGGACTTCAAAATATTTACACATTCGACCTTAAAAGGCTGCAGTGTAGGGCTGAAGGATTTGCAAAAATAATCCAATTGTGATTATTATTTCCTATTGCTTTTTCCTATTGCCATTGCTATTTTTTGCGCAATTATTTCTAAGTTCCCATCTAATGTTTTTAAGCAGACACATTTTAGGGCATGAGCAGTTACAACAACACAACAACCCACTGCAACAACCACTTGTGACTGCTTTTTGTCCATTTTAGTCACTTCTTTTTTGCCACTTTTACACCATTTTTTTTTAAACCTTCTGCCTCTTTTTACCAATTAGTTTGTTTCTGTTGTAAATGTAGTTTTTAACAGTTTGTCTCATTGATAGAGCAGGGTTGAGCTACTTTGGTGTGGAGCAGAAAACATGTACTAAAAAAATGTAGCTAATATTTTGACACATTTTAGGTTATAGAAATATTGCACTGTCTGCAATTAGAATTTTGCAACAGGACATATTGTAGATACATTTAAATTGCGACTTATTGCCCAGCCCTACTGCAATGCCTCCAGTGTTTGTGTCCACATGAGACCATAGAATAAATATATTGTTATTGTAAAAAAAGAAAGATTTAAGTTGTTATTCGTATAAATGAAGTACAGTAATTGCAAAATTTGATGCTGCACCTTCAGTTTCATCATGGAGTCCTGGCACATCTTGTCTCCTCGGGCTTCTGGGACGTCATCGATGCCGATCAGTTTGGCTTTGTACCTCACACCATCTCCTTGAAACCTGCCCAGCAGGTACTCATCTGTCTTCTCCGGCACTGGAAGGAAATAATCAAGAAAGCAAAAGTTATGAAAAATCAGACCTTTAAACTTTAGTAGATAGTCTTTTGATTCATCAAACCCTCACATTTCTTCTTCTCTTTCTTAAAAGGGACTTTGGACGCAGCAGTCGCAGGAGACGCCGGAGGGGTACCAGGGGTGGTGGCTGCAGTCGGGGGCGCCGTGCTGGGATCAGCAGAGACCGGGGCACTGGTCTCCACCTCTGCAGACATGTTGCAGAGCGAGCCTCACTGGAACAAAGCGGACGGTCGAGGAGTTAAAGCAGCGTCAGCTCCGTGCTCAGGGGGCAGCGAGGTCAACCGAACAGATGACTCTCAACACCCACACATGCTTTTCTTCTCCTGTGTCTGCAGCAGGAAAAGTGAAGCAAGAGAGTGCGTGTGAGGGGAGAGAAAAAGGAGAAGAAGATGATTAAAAAACACTCTTCTTTCCTGCTAAAACTGCAAACAGGATCTAAGGCCATACAAAGTGATAATTAAACACCACTTCAAAATTACGTAATTGCAGCAAAGAGATTTTCTTGCATATCATAAACAATCACATTTTCTTCACAACCTGTCATAAACATTTACAGCTCTGAAGCAGCCTTCAGACGGAGAGGCAGAAGAAGACACATGACCTATAAAACATCACGGTCTCATGAGGACAAGAACACACACACATAGTCATTGACACACAGTTTAACTCCTTCACACATGCTGCGTCAGATGTCAAGCGCAGTAAAAGAGGGAATTACTCTGAGCTGCACCCAGTCAACTTCACACATCGATCTTCTGCCGCCGCAGATCCATGTACACATTTGAAACTTAAAGCTCCAGTGAGCAATTTTAGCTGCTGATGAAACTGCATGAGATTGGATATGATGCATTGTTATGATTTACAAAAGCAAACCAGCAAAAAGATTGTTTCTATAATTTATAATTTTGACACCTGAAACTGCTGCCATGGGGCAGGTGTCACATTTTTGGTTCCCTGTTGTCGATAACTTAGATTTTTTTCTGGATGAGTGATTCATTTTACTGAAAAATGAAAGCAGGATGAGACTTTCATAGACAAAAACTGCATCCATAGGATAAAATCCACAGGTTACTGCTTTGTCCACAGGGGGCGCCAACATCCACACTAACTAAAAGTTCCTCATCGGAGCTTTAAATATGCTGCCAAAAACTTTTACAATAAAAAATGACAAAACAAAACTGGACCATCTTCTTTACTCAGAGTACTTGTTGCTTTTTTCATCATTTAAGCCAGGAGAAAAGGTGATGCTGTTCTTTGTATCTCTTATGTGACAATACAGCATCACTTTTGAGTCACTGCAAAAACATATATGCTGAAAAAGCTTTGACTTATTGTTCAAATTCATAAGTTTAGCTGAAAACTTTGCGAAAAATGTTGCAGATAAATTGTTTTTCAGAGTAACTTGAGTTGCAGCCCTTGTGTTGTCATGTCATGTGACATGTCAGACCCTAAAAAGTTTCCTCAAGACTCAAAGGCACAATGCAGCTTGGAGGAACATACAAGACAAATGTGAACAAACAGCAACAAAAACAACAGAAAATCAAATCTGCAAACATTAAAAATCTGCTCTGATACCTGGGCAGGAAACACCGTGAAGTGTCACATGACACAGAAACATCACAGTGGTTTGTAGTCCACGCTGAAGCAGCTGAGATTTACCTCCAGGACCGTCACACTTCAGACAACTCACCTCACAACAATCCAAAGCATTCAACCAAACTGTAAACCAAGTCAAGGACTCCACCAGAGGATCAAAACCGAAGCAAACATGTCTGTAAGAGGGACAGACGTACCTTAAGGTCCAGTTCCAGAGGCTGCTCTGCCTGCGACTGCAGCGTAAAGAGCCAGTGAATGCTGGAGAAAGGACCAAAGGTTGGAGATGGGCAAAGGTTGAGCAATTACCTGAGGTTAATATTACGCTAGCAGAGGAGAAGATCTCGTGATGCCCAGCTGAGCAACTCTGGATGGAAATTTGATCCTATAGGAGTCATCATGATGACACTTACAAACAGCTTGATATTGAAATAAAAAAGATGTAAAATAATGATTAAATAGTTTCTAGACATGATCCTGCAAAGTAAGATGCTTTCATCTTAAGACTGTGAGAGAGTGACCATCATCACAGTCAGTGTATGGTACTAAATATCAGGCAGGTATCAGTTTGATTCCTGAGGAAATGAGAGCCATACAGGATAAGATAACAGCTGGGAACTTTCAGGTCACTGGGGTTGTTCCAGGTTTGTGCCAGCTCATTCTGAACACATCTGACCATAATGGGAACACATCTGAGTCCATATGGTCTGCAAACACAAGGTGCAGAAATGCCAAATCTTACATTTTTTCCTTCTTTAGCAATCTGCTCTGCTGCTCTTCAAACAAGGGTTCAATCACACGCGCTACTGTGCAGCCATAAAACAATAAAAGCTTCATTTTGTCTGCCATTGGAGTCAAAGAGACGAGCGGGCTCTGCTCTGAGTGTTTGCTTTACCTCTGGTGACATTTAAATTCCAGCACAGAGAGAGAGAGAGTGAGAGGGGGAACACGGCGACAAACATGCTGTTTTTGTTTCTGTGCGAGGGAGCGAAGAAAACAAGACATAACTCTAAACACTTGTTGATGCACCATTTACACCAGCTTGACACATGACTGCTCTTGTCCCGTAACTTAACGGTGGTGTCAGAGTCCCACGAGCTGAAGGAGAGGCTAATAAAAAGGATGAAATGTCAGCTGTTCCTCGCAGATTTGAGTTAAAGGATTACATTTTAACAAAGGTAGATACCCTGTTAGATTAAAGAGTGAGTGATAATCAACAGCTTTTAAGAGCATCAGTTAGTGTGAAGACACAAATAACAGAACAGAAGTGTAAATTCATATTTGTCAGCAGAATAACTGCAGAGCAAGGAGGGAAAATGTCACAATACTGGGCCGCCAGGAAACGTAAACTAGTGCACATCTGGAGGAAATCAGGGAATGACTCAGTCTGCAAGTGAATGAGATGGTGAAATACCACAGGCCCACTGTGGACACAAAGAGCATGCAAATACTTTCAGATACATTTTATTTTATTTGCACTTACACCAGGATTCAGATATGGAAGTATCTAGAAGGGTGATACAGCTGAGGTCACACATTTTTAAGATTAAAGGGATTTCTACAGGAAACAAACTGCAGCCACATGAGAGAAAAGGAAAACTTAGAGGAATAAAGTGTCTGAAACAGTTTGTTCAGAAAATAAAATGAGAGAAGAAGTCAACCTGGCAACACTTTGTGAAGTTTAACTCCTAAAGTGTTTGCTTTTTTACAGTAATGGAAAAACAATTCGTTAGTTTCACACAGCAGAGCTTCTCTACAAGTTTTAAAAGCGAACTTTTTTCTCTAACACTTTAAACTGAGCACAAGTAGAGCTTTAAATGAGCCTTAATTGGTGCCTGGGTGTAAAAATGACAAACAAATAGTGACCTACCTGTGTGAAAGCGCAGTAAGATGTTGAAACTCTGCGGTCGAAACACCGATTTTTGTTCCCGTGATGCCTCCGCGGCTCGGGCTCAGAGTGAGTAAAAACCAAACACAGCTTCACAAACCGAGCAGGAGTCAGATGTTTTCCGCTAAATGCTGTGGACACAGAAAGGAGAGACTGCTGCAAACTCCCATATTAACCCTTCACTGACTGACAGAACCAACTTAGTCAGTGCAGATTTGTCCTGTTGGAGGGGCGGGCTCTTCACGTGAAAGAAAATAAAACACAGAGCCGCGAAGGTTCGGGAACTGGGTCAGGAAAAAAGCTGTTACGGCAGCAGAAAATCCAACACTTACATTAGTTTTTCACAACGACACAATTTAAAACTCTACTAATCTGTTCACACTTCACCTCAACTTTTATGTGACAGAAATACTGAAATTTTTAAACCCAAATATGCATCTCTAAAACATGAACCAAAAGTTTAAGAGGTCATGATTTGGTCCAAAAACTGAAATCTCTGGTAACAACAGCTGGTTACACTGCACAAACTGAATCCAAGCAAGTTTTAAGATCTTACTTTAGGTCTTTTAAAAAAAATTTGTTTTTTTTCAGAATTAAAATGAGCCACACAGTGATGAGAAAAATATCTTATTTCAAGATATTTTTAAAAATTAAACTACTTGTGGAGAAAAAAAACAGCCCTTTAGGGGAAAAAAGAAATAAATTCTTAATACAAGTCAACAAACTTTAAAATTCTTCCTAACCCTTCTGGTATTTTACAGGTGTCAATTTTGTCTTTGATATATTCAAATAAGGGATGCCCAAAGTCAGGCCTATTTTCATGTGGGCCCAGCTTTCATCTTACAATTCATTAATTTTGTAACTTGATTTAAGTTTTAAGATCTCCTTTTTTTGTGGTCTTTTAAGAACAATGTCTTCTCAGAATTAAAATAAGCTGGATTCACACAGACGAGAAAAATATCTTATTTCAAGATATAAAAAAACAAATTAACTACTTGCGGAGAAAAAAAAAAAAATCAGCCAGTGGGGGGGGGGGGGGGGG